>VOMN01120544.1:0-29931 GCA_014899125.1 Orchestia grillus
GCTGTAGGTTCTACAAAAGCCGCTGCAACGTTCCTTTCGGTTTCTTCATGTAGTGGTCTCTACAAACTCTTTACTAAAAAATACTAAGTTGGTATTTCGTATAAATTAGTCAGATAATAAAACGAGCCGTAAAAACCTCCTCAAATGTATAGGTAACACCTGTTTACTGAATTGCTATGCGGTATCGCATCCCAAGTTCATCAATAGAATTATTATCAAATTAAACTAATTTGGAATGTTCGAAAATACCATTTATGAAAATCGTGATAATCCATTCAAATATTAATACACAGAGTGATTAATTGAATTAGAAAATGATTCCAGTTACGTTTTTATCAGACCAACATTCTTAGGGGTTCACGTTCATCTGCTACAGAGCTTCTCTGACTCCATAAAATGATATATACCTACGCGAATGATCCTATCTGTCTTTGTTTATAACTTCAACAATGTAGACAGAATTATTTCTTTTTCTCATTGCTGCAAAAATTTACTGTTTAATGAGTACTGTGATACAAGGAAACTGCTATTGGTGGTACTTGTACCACCAGTGACGGAACTTTTTGCCCTTCTTTGAACTACGTCACTATTTGTCCGCTAATCTGCACTAACTTCCGCATTGGAATTATTACCCAATTTGAAATATTTTTTGCCTATATTTTGACCTTGCTATCCGAAGGGTGGTGTGAGTACGGACGTCTAGCTACGGGCAGAGATTCTGTGCTCAATAAGCCAGGATTCAAAAACTTGCCAAGGCGCCACCAAGATCAGGAGACTGATAGAGTGCGTATGCTTTCCTTAATGTAAAACCATCGCGAAAAGTAATCTGAGCAAAAAATAGAAATGTGTTCGCTCTGGGGGGTCGAGAGTGGCCATGCCGACCCTCCTGACATAGTTCAGGACTTCATGGTCAGGGCCGAAAGTTATACTTCGCTTGAAAGCGTTTTATAGAGAACGATATCGCCAGGGGAACTTCAACTTCAATGGTGTATTTTAAATTGAAAGAAGTTTTCTATACTTTACCAGATTATTACTACCGGCAAAATTAAATAGAAAAGATATTCGCCAAAGTAAGATACAGAAAGAGCAAAACAAAGTGATAAGACTTCATGAAGTAGCAAACTAAAATGACAAGCCATCAGACATGTGAAGGCAGTGTCATATGAACCGCATCTAACCTACATGATTTGCCAAGTTTAGCGATGTTGTCGGCAGTATAGAAGTATTTTTAACATACAAAGTTTCCCTAAAATACAGCAGCTTGAAAATTATTTTGAAAGGATATTTCTCGAACTTTTATTTACTTGTAAAATATTTCGGTTACCTTACGGCTTACTGTAGACGAATTGATCAGAGGGGTCACTGCACTCTAACGTAATCTAGGTAGGTCGTCAGTTAGATCTCCTGTAAAGTAATATGTTTGTAATATTAACATAATTGTGAGTAGTAGTTAGAATACTATAGGTAAATTATTAAAATAACAGAATTGATTTTATGCGTATGAGGCAAATTAACACGTTCCCCTCGATTGCGCTCTTGGGTATACCACTGAAAATATTCATTCCCTTCTTACGTAATGGTTTACTTATGTATCGACACGTATATATTATTTGGGCTTAAAGAGAACTCTCATATATAAATGTTAACATAACTAAAAGTATTAATTCGAAGTTAATTCAAAGTTAATTCAAATATGAAGAAAGCATGTCTAACTTCCAAACGCGAAAGTGTCTTCGAATTCCAAGCTAACCTTGCTATGGAAGAATCCGGCTCCAGAGCAGCCTAATGCAGTGAAAGAGTGGACATGCAGCACACATCGCGACCGACGTGTTAATTTGATATAAATTAGCACGTTAACTGTTTGCGAGTGTTTTCCAAAGAGGGCTATGGTGAAAACAACATTGCCATTACGAGCACCTGAGGAGAATCCCACTATATAATACTATACTATAATACACTATGCTATAATAATAGACAAGTGTTTCTTGCTTGGTCCTTCCGTCCGTCCGTAACTAATAGCGAGACTGTCAGAGAAGAATGTCCGTATCAGTGATAGTGATAATAACGTTTCATGTGAGAGTTGCCGTGAATAAGAAGGCATCTTAAGAATTTAGCATCATTTGTCCTGTCATTTTCGACGGAGCGTGTCCACTAGTGGGGTGGTAAAATACGTCGGCAGACTTGTGCAGGAATGAAAAAAAGGACACTAATCTCCGAGCGTGTCTACGGATGGGGTACCATTGCTTTATTGTGCAGCACGGACTGATGTGCCGCAGGAATGTATGCATGTTTTTGCGTCATCTTAAGATGCGTTTACCAATGAAGCAGGAATTAGTGATAAATTGATTCGATTCCAGAGTCAGTACACGTGCAACTTGAAACCAGCGCTCAACAAGTCGTCGTTCGGAGCGACGGGTTTCATTCCCGTACGGGCCTCACGATCTTGCCTCGCCGCTGGCGTGGTAGTCTACATAGCAGCAATGCCTCTGAAAATATACTCTTGTGTATGGTGAAGAGGAATTCTGAAACTATCATCACTAGCTTTCTTGTGCTAAGAGAAACTGAAGCGTGTTCCAGAAATATTTTATGGAAAACTGAAACGGCAACAAATTATTTTCCATGAGTGTGATTGGAAAGATTTTTGATTTTGATTCGTGAACTAACAGTAAACTGTTACACATTTCGCAAGTAATTGCAGTGCTAGGGAGAAGCGAACATCGCAAAATAAAATATCGAAGACATTTGCGTTACACTCTGAATTTTTCCTATACAATGACCGTCTGTGACAGGAATGACAGCGAGCTCGATCTGAAGAAATGGTTATTACTTACTTGAAGTCGCCATCGTAAGCTGAGCGTATTATATTTATCATATATACAGCCTTCATGTCAGTATCGTAGGAGAGGATTTATTCTGAGTTGCGGAAGCGAAATCTCGAAAGGCTTAAATGCACAGAAGAAGTATATGACAAGCTATCCGAAGTGTTTACATACGAGTACACATATCACGTAATAAGGCAAGGCCTACTAAAATTAGGGCCACATTTTCACGAGCTCTTCCTATCAAAATTTAACATTCCTTAATGTCAAATTACCCCTCAGGAGGCATAGGATAGGCCATAGGCAATAAGGTTAGGTTAGTTAGGTTTGTCTATCTTATGCTATGGGGACTAGCATCCGAGGGAAAAATTGTTAGGTTACGTCAGTTTTAGCAAGGCCTTCGGGACTTCTATCTTTCGAGCCCATTTTGCCTTTTTCCATTTTTATGCTTTCTTCACTGAGGATTTTTTTCTTTTCTTCCCTTTCCTTCATAACTTGCTGTTTCTATGCGCAGGGAATTTTGTGAGGGAACACACGTGGTACATAGATTCCCCATTCTCCAAAGCCTACACTTAACTAATATTATGTGGGCTCCATGGCGTACTGGTTAGCGGGATAGCCTCGCAGCTGGAAAGTTAGGGTTCGACTCTAGGCTCAGGCACTGATTTTCACGTAACCACGGAGTGCTTCCCTTGGAAAAGGAAGCTTGACCCACACATTCCTTACATCCCTCACGCGCCAGTAGTATTACGGCATTGGAAACCCAACGGTATAACGTGTTGAAATTAATAAAGGTACTTTTTAAATGGTCCCTTTTCATTCGTTGCGAGATAACCCAAGTTACTAAGTTGCTGCTATCCTTACTACTACTACTGTTTATGTCAAATTATCGAAACAAACCTATCTTAGCCAACTTAACCTAATTTAACATAACTTAACCTAACGTAACCTTAACGTCATCCTGACGTAACAGTGACGTAACCTTAACGGAACCCTAATGTAACTGGGAGACAGTGCTAGAGCGGAAGATGCGAAGTGCAATATAAACTCATTAATTGTGTTTCCATCTTCTTAAACTTTCGAAAATAAATTTCATTAACTCGAGGAGTAAAATACTATCGAATGGTACCATAATGAGGATGTCCACAAGCTCCCTAGCTTGACTGCTCAACGCGGAGCAGGAGGAAGCCTTTAGTGGGGAAACTAGAGGGGCCTTATTATTCAACAGCCTTGATTCCTACGAGCACACTCGAATACTGGCTACACTACTTCGGTGAAAGTGAAATGTGACGGTGTATAGGACATACCTGCATGTTATTATAAATAAACGAACAATTAACTTAACTACAGTTTCTTCTAGCCTATCAAATACTCAAAATTGATGCTAGCATGGAACGCATTACCGAAACCATTACCCAAATATTTCAAGACACTGCTTTGGCTAACGGTCAAATGACTGTTTCTGCAAACAATTCCTTGTATTTCGATTTGTGTTACCTAGCGCTGACTAATGTGAGCAACCTTTCAGTAGAGAGAATTTCCCAAAGGTCATAATAATCAATTTTGAAATTCAAGGCGTAAGCTGATTGAGCCTTGAAACTCGTCCCGGGTGTGAGGGATTACTCCCTGAGTGGAGAGGATTAACGCAGGCTCTCACAGCGAAGGATTTGACGAAATAACAGGAGCACTTTGCAGATATTACACAGGTTTATTCGTGGTTTTATTGATGAGGCATAACTGATATTATTCCTACGTATTGTTTCTAAAGAAGAACGATCTTTAAACCGTTTTCCCTACCGCATCGTGAACGACAGTGCCCGTAGTGATGAGAGTGAACCAAAATTTGGCCCACTGTGACGGACGAACTTGAAAGATGAGGTTATAAATCAAAGTGCACCTCAGAAACCGAAAGAGGGCCTTTAAAAACAATAATGAACTAAAGTATAACATTATTGTGATGAAGGTCATGTTCGAATTCATAGTCTACCCAAGTATACTTGTCGAAATTTTACAAGAGAGCCCTGAGCTCTATAATGTTCATGTTCGTAGAATCACTATTACTTCAAATTTCATACAGCGGATTGAAACGTTATACTGCAGAAGGAATACGAAAATAATCCCAAATGAGACAAGTAAAGGGTAAAAATCGTAAATGGGTTGGACTGATCGTTTACTCAGTTCACGAACGGATCGACTTGTGTACGAAGATCAGGAGAAGCTTATAATCCTAGATGCATGTTTTCAACGTTCTAGCTCGGAGAGAGGGGAGACTCGAGCTTCGTTGCTTCATAAACAGCGAGTTAACCTTTGTGTTTTGGCACTTTGATACTATAGGGAAAGGAAATCAAAGGTAAAAGTTATTAATGCTCTGAAATATGTTTCGGATTGCCCTTACAGATCTCATTTCCTGGTCATGGAATGCTCGTCAATTTTCAGTGCAAAAATTTGGCGCTATCTAGAGGGGTTTATTGAACGAGAAATAAATCCCGATGTCAAGATAAAACGCTTTCATGTGATGTTTTATGAACAGAATTTAACTTCAATTAATTAGTGAGCGATTGAAACAATGAAAAGAAAGTATCGACTTAGTCGCTTGCAAGTTCATTAATAAAATGTTCAATATATGTCATTTGGCATAAACTTTTTAGGGAGCATTAACAAAGTGGTGGTGGATGGTTTTTACTTTACAAAATACAGTTTTGCGACTGCAACTGATAACCCTAGAGTTTTTATTTAACTCTACGTTTTACCCTACCATTCCTTACTTTGAATTGTTCAATTTTTCATCGAAGTGAAAACACTGAAAGACTTAGGAGTTTCAATTACCGTCAGTAGACAAATGGTCAAGTATTGGAAGCCCACGGTCGTTGTTGTAGAGTTGAGCATTAGTACGCCTGAACTATCACTACCATGTGCCTCCTGCGGTTGTTCACACTGCGCTGCCTACAGTCTGTACGCGCGCGAGCGAGTTTCGTGTCCAAGTGTCGATTGGCATTTTTTTAAATTTGATTCTATCCTGCGTGCGGCAATCATATAAAGATTTTTATTCTGTGGTACATATTTTAAAAGAATGAAAGACGCAAACAAACAACTAAAGGAAAAAAGGAAATATCGTCTATTCCAAAACTAGTCAAACACAGAGCATATTGTAACTTGGTTTTCAAGAAGTAAAGATTAAGTACTAAAACTGAATGTGCGAACTAAGCTAAAATTTCAGAGGGTGATTTTGAATTTGCTATCAGGTAGATTCAGCGTGTTAGGGTGAAAATAGTCCAAATTGGAATGAACCCCTTATTTTATGAATACTCCCGATCTCCGTCGAATCAAAAATAACATACGAATGAACCATTCTAAAATGAAAACACAGAGTTAAACTTGCTACAAGTTATCAACGCTGGAAACAACATACGAATGAACCATTCTAAAATTAGAACAGATTGTTAAACTTGCTACAAGTTATCAACGCTGGAAACTCGATAATTTAAAATAAGGTTGTAGTACAACGCACCAGAAGTTCTGTTCTAGAAAGACTAAATTTACATTCCCGAAAGAGTCCTCTACGCTCTAAATATTCTGCTTTTGCCGCTACTTGAAATTTCGCAGTACTTAATTTCTAGGCATTTACTTTAAAATTTTCAGCGATATTAATAACACAGCCACTTAATCGTACCTGCACTTATGTTTAATATAGTATAGAAAGTCTGGGGCTTAACAATATACAGGTTGTGAGAATATCTTTTTCACGGGCTAATTTCTGTCGCGTTCATGTCGTGTATTTATGATGAACTTGAATCTGTTTCTAAAAACCCAACTTATATTATTCTATTCTATGACAGATAAAATCTAATTTGTGATAATTCAGATTTTGTCTGTGACAATTAGATTTTGTTTGTGACAATTCAGATTTGGTTCGTGACAAATTAATTCGGATATGGCATGGTTGTTAACAATTTTTTGTTCTATCCTGTTTTCAATAATGATTTGAATGCAATTTTATGAAATTAGTGGTGAAGCTTAACTTCTAAACTTTTTCAAATTTTTCCAAAAAGCTGCACTTTGTTAGAAACTATCCGCGATTAAATAACTTTTCTCTGAGAAATAGCGTCATAATGACGGACTTTTACTTAAATCGACGTTCCATCTGTCCACGCTACATCTATCCAGAGTGAAATAAAATTTTATTCAATTTGAGCGCTAAAGTGACACTCGTTATTGACGACCAAGCGGCTGCTTGGCTTCCATTTGGCGGGCTGTTTATGTAACAGCGCCGGGCGGGCACCTTCCGCTGGAGCTAATTTGCCCAGTAGATTGGCGGGCAAACAGTTCTCGGTGCGATGCGATAACAGCAATGAGAATCCAAGAAATGCTCTTAGTAACGCACAGTAATTTGCGATGCTAATGTTCTAATATCACGTGCTTATTTTTATGAGAGTTACCGACAGTTAAATCGTTTGTGCATTTGCCATAATTCCATGATGAATATTAACTTTGGTAATTTAGATCGAGTGAAATGCGGATCTCGTGTAAAATTTACAGGATATTAGCGAGAATATTTAGGATGAATTGCTGATGCTTTTGAAACTTGTTGATGAACTTATGTTATGGATGAAATAATTTGTATCGCCGGAAAGATAATTCACAGCATGAAAATTAACCTGGAAGCTTCTTCATACTGTTCTTAGCGGTGTTTCATTCTGAAAAGGAATTGTTTGAAAATGTTTGCATACCACTGGCAAAAATTTTCAGGCAATATTAATAGAATGAAAATCCGCTGGTGTTTCTAAAGCTGCATTTTGACC
The DNA here is from genome assembly GCA_014899125.1 of Orchestia grillus. NCBI lineage: Eukaryota > Metazoa > Arthropoda > Malacostraca > Amphipoda > Talitridae > Orchestia > Orchestia grillus. The sequence continues at coordinate 7,619 of VOMN01120544.1, forward strand.
GAAAAAAAAGAAAAAATGATCTGATTAAACCTGTTGTACGGTTACATAAATTCAAAATATAATTAATACGTTTAATCAGTGGATCCATTTTTTTATTTTTGAAGAGATACAGAAAAATCAATTTGCTCAATGATTGTTAGAAAATCGAGAGCGAGTAAGCAGTAATCTCGTTTTGTTCCCTAATATTCTGTAGTTCCTAGTTTTGAAAAATTAAGTTGATTTCACCGAAATTAGGCAAAAATTGAGTCCACCTGACTACGGGTTCGTTGATTTCTGCGCCTATAAGCACATCACCAAAGCAAGTGGAACTGAATCTTAGTTTTAACTAAACAGAAATCCTATTGGCGTGACCCCAAAACCGCTACCAAACTCGATGAAAGTTTAGGACTGACTAAAGAAAGAGTTGGCTTAAAATCACCTTGCGTGGTCCCCTAAGCTTCTTACGTTAAGATGGATCGTAACGTCATTTTGCAACTACTTGGATTCGACGTAAGTTACAGCTAGGAAAACGAGATAACAAGTGAATAACATGTGACTTTTAAAACGCACTTTACTTAGTAGACCTTACCAGAGACTTTTTTAGCGATTTCATGCGGTCAAATCAGAAAATGATTCAAATACCCATCACATATCAATCGTTACGTTTTATCAATTGACTGTAATTTTATCTAGCAATATTCCATGAAGTAAAACTGATGGCTTATGAAGTTAAATTGATGTTTGTTTACAGTGCCTGGAAATAAGTGCTGTATTTACACAACTCAATTTTTTATATGTTTTGCAAATTTAGAGCTCTGGTTTAGGGTTTGAGTACAGGTAGTTCAGAGAACATATTCCACCAAGATATTGAAACAAAACTGAACAAAATTTATTGACAGCCAGATAATTAACCAAGCGAAGAAATATAAGGAGCAAAAATATTTTGCCAAATTGATATCATGCAAAATCGTTGTTATTTTATTACACATTTTGAGTATCTTGATTGAAATTTATTATGTAGCTTCCAGAAACTCCCAGAAGCGTGTAGACAACCTACGATCGACAAAATCTTTACATCTCCTAATTTTGCATAAAATAATGCTCATTGAATGCAGTACCGAAAGTTTAAGAAACATCCAAAGCTATTCCAAAGCAAATAGTTGGATTTCGTTATGAACAAGTAACCTATAAGTAAATTGCTGAACGCATTATGGTTCAATACCCAAGCAACAGTCCGGAAGCCTCGGGAAATTGTACCAATCTTCAGTTTGATAAGTTCCTCGCAAAGTTCACGTCAGTCGAAAAACAGTTAAAAAAGAATTGCAACAAGGTGGTCTGCATGTTTCACTCCACGCAGAACTCGTCTTCTTACAGCAGAACATATGAAGGTCCGTTCAACATTTGCCAAAGACTATCTTGAAAATTAAATTGGGCTTTGGGATTGAGTTGTACGGTCTGATAAAAGCAAAATTGAACTTTTCGGCCGAAACGACGCTCATCTTGCTTGGAGAAAAACAGGGACTGCGTATGATCTCAAGAACACCATCCCTGCCGTCAAAGATGGAGGAGGCAGCATCGTGGTGTGAGGCTGTTTTGCTATCCATGGTGTCGGGGAACTCCACATCATCATTGAAGGAAAAATACATAATTCCATTTACAACCAGATGCTAGAGAAGAAGCTACTTCCGAGGGCAAGAAAATTCTACGGCCGGTACAAATAGATCTTTCAACTAAACAATGAAACCAAATATACAGGGAAATGTACATAAAAAAAGTTTGCAAATAAGAAAATGTCCTTCAGTGTCCTAGATAATCGCCCGACCTCAGTACCATTTAAAATTTGTGACGAATATTTAAAACAGCTGTGTACAGGAGTCCAAAGAACTTGGCTGATTTGAGAATCGTCGGCATTCAAGAACGGAGCAATATGCTACAAAAGGAGTGTCAAAACTTAGTTTCTAGTTACAATAATCGCCTTCATGCTGTTGTTGCCAAAAGGTTATCCCACTAAACACTAAAGACTCGTTTCTTGCGTTGGCCAAATGCTTTTGTCCTGTACAGTATTTTTGATTTTTTGATTTTCGAATTGCTTATTAATTTTGTTCTGTTCTGTTAAACATTCTGGGTAATACGTATGTGTTCTCTGAATTACTTGTACTTTTTACCCCAAACCAAAAATCGAAATTTTCAAAATAACATCATAAATAGAGTTGTGAAACTGCATATGTGAGACATTGTATATTCAGCAGGAATTTCTAGACGAATAAATTGCTGTATGTTTAAAAAATTTAACACGCTAAAATTTGTAGAAACATGCATGACATATTATCTTGTAGTTTGATCAGCAGTTAGATTTAGACAAGGTTGATGTACGAGCTTTCAGATCTCAAAACTGCGCTCTGCACGAGACGATAAGCGCTGCTATACAGGTATTCTGTTTTGGGTGCGTCCCTAAAAATCTTTTAGTAGAAACTGTAAAATTCCCGCTCTTCTCTGGAGTAACGTAAAAGCTTTCCGAGGATGACTCTCATGTTTTCTTTTCGTTTGCGCTGGTTTCGTTTTTATTTTACTTGCGTTCAATCACAGGATGTATTTTTATAGCTCCCTAGAGGCTTTGATGGCATTTGGGTAAAATTTTTGCCTCCTGAAACAAGAAAAGACTTCACAAAAGAAGACTTAAGCCTCGGAAAAGTTGGTGTATAGAGCCGTGTTGAAGGCTCACGACTAATGAACAGCTTCAGCTTGAAAAATGACCAGCGTTTACGAAGTGCTCACAAAAATACAGATGAAAGATTTCTAGGTAAATTGCACCTCGAGAACAAATATTGCGACACAGGACCCCAATCCCCGAACGATTCTAGGACGTATTTCCGATGCGATCTTACTTGATATGTTGGATCAACTACTAAAGTAATCTAATTATATTCTATCTCTACCAATCGACTACAATACTTCCAAACTTTAGTACCTTCCATTTCTACGAGTACGTTCATATTTCTAGGACTACTACTACTACTACCTCTAATACTACCATTATCACAGATTACGAGCGGATATTTGTATGACAAAGCCTCGTTGAAATGGAGTCATGTACACGTGTATTTTAAACTACTCGGTTTTTGAAGTAATGATGGAAAACCTGTTCTGTCTCAGCAGCAACGCGCTACGTCAAATTTGCTATATAGGGCGCTCTAAAGTCGACCAGGCTTCATAATGCCATTTTATTTAACAAACACAAGTAATTTTCTTCTTAACGGGTCCGCCATTCTTATCCCTCTGAACGTCAGAGATAAGCGTATTGTGGACGGGATAGCAGCCGCGTCATTTCTAAAACTCAGAGGATTTAAGTTTGAAAGAGCAATACATTTTTTACCGATATTGAGCCACCGCAACTGATGACAGACTCAATGGCCAGGGCAAAGTTTGAGGTCTGGGACTCATTCACGTCTACACGACAAACACTTTCTTATAAAATACATTCTGGAATATTTAACTACGCTCGCACTATCTAAGTTAATCAATTTTGCGGTTGATCATTTTCATTGAAATTTGCAATATTTTCCATATAGTCATGATGCTGAAAACTGAGAAGAGAAGATAACTTTAAAAGACACATGATTTGGTTACAATTCCAGCCCCACCGTCCTATAGCGCCTTTTTTGAGACGCTGAATTTGGATTCACGTTGAGTAAAGAGTTAATTCATTTAGCCTATTGTATTCACTGATTAAATTGAATAAGAACAGTCTAATGTTTACAGCGCCTACGAATGCAGTTTACTGTGAATATGGAAAGTACTGAAAAATATTCTGAACATTTATGTGAGCGTTTCAAAATTAATTATACCATCAGATGAAAAGAGTAAATTTATTGATTAGAACACAGAAAAACGTCAAATAAGTAGATATTTATTTTAACGACAAATTCGATTTTGGCGAAGGAAAAGAAGCTAGTTTCTTTCCTTTATCAAGAATATGATTGGTTAATGAATTTATTTTTCATGCAACGCATATCAAAATTTAGCGTCCTGAAAAAAGTTCTATAGGACGGCAGGACTGGATGAAGCAAGATCATGTGCCTGTTTAAGCTATCTTCTTTACTCAGTTTTCAGTGCCACTGTTGTGCAGAAAATGCTGTGAATGAAAGAAATTGCAATCTGTTATTTTTGTTATTGAAGAGTTGCTTGTAGTTTAAAATACAGACAAAAAGAGTAGTTCAGACATTGATTCGAATGTGTTGGAAGGTGTTGGATCTCCAAGCTTCAGCATTATCGGTAAGAGACTTTGCAGAACAATGAAACCTAACCGTCGCCTGCCAACTGAAAAAATCGGAAGCGACCCTCATTGGTCATCAGAGAAGGCATCATTTTTCATCACCACTGCGCACGACTTCACACAGCTTGACTCAGACAAATCTCCTAAAAGTGTTTACTTGACAAACAAATGATGATTCACCCTACATATTCTCTCAACCTTGTTCTTGATTATCACTTGTCTCGAGGTTTACAGACGAGTTGGATAGTTCTACGCAACCATTTGGGAACTTTTGAATCAGTTGTAGTCTTACGGTGACAAAAAAGAAAAAATTGAAATGGGATATTTTCCATATCTTGATTCTAAGCCTAAAGGATTTTACAGGTGTGGCATTTACAAGCATGTTGACAAATGGAATGAGCTCGGTCTTTTGAAGCAGTTGAAGCTATGTTTAAGAATGACGATCTTCATAATCATTGACCCCTTCAATTTCAACACAGACCTTGAAACTGAACATTACTTTTGCACCAACTTGATACACGGAGTGTTTATACTCTCTCCCTCCATCTTATTGTGTGCTTTCAAATGTGTTCTGGGACGAACACCTACATTGCATCATTTACGAAGAATCCTCTCATTGCCCTCTTCAAATTTTCCCTTACGTGTAGCGTTTGCACCACAGATGTCCTTACAGCAGACAGAGCTCTAACCTGAATTTCTTTCGAGTGTGCCAGTTTCTGATGAGTCTCATTCGCTCGGGAAGCTTACGTGCGTTCAATATGCACGATGCTTATGTATGGGCAGCAGCAAATACACACGTTTCAAACGAGCATGGGCATCAGGTGTGGTCCAGCGTTAATGTTTGGGTCGGCATCATTTGTGATAAGCTAATTGGTCCGTACATTCTGCCTCCGCGTCTAAACGGGAACATTTATCGGATCTGCGTTCAGAAATGATGCCACAACTGCCGGCCGATGTTCCTCTGGCCATTCGGGAAAGAAAGCTCCAACACGAAGGAGCTCCTACATGTTTCGGCAACCATGTATGGTTATCTTCAAATGCGATGTTTTCGAATCAAAGGATTAATTGGGCACTAAGATCCCCCCTTATGACACCCATTGATATTTTCCTCAGCGGACACAGGAAGAGCGTTTCGTATGAGACCCCTGTTGAATCAGAAAAGGACATCGCTGAAAGAATAGTTGACGCCACTGATAGTATTGTGTAAGAGCCAGTAAACTTTGAACTCGTACGTAAACAAATCTAAGACGCTGCCGTGCATTCAAAGATGGTAGTGGTTGTACCTTTGAGTTTCTGCATAGTGAAATGTTATACAGTATTGTTCTATACCCTTCAAACTGCTTAGAGTATTGCATGGTTTCTTCAATTTCACGTTAACTCCCTGTTGTGCACATTGAAGTACTATAAATATATGAAAATTAATTCCCTTTTTATAAATTTAGTGCAAGAAGATAGAAAATTACATTGACTCTGTTTCCCTCGTAAAATTGAAAAAAAACATTTAAGGAGATATTGCCTCTGTGACGCAAACTATTTTCATACTGTTGTTCCTTGTCGCCCATTTCATTTTGATCGCATGTTTACTGAATTATACAGCACGATTTCCAAATCGGCGACAGGATGATGTAAATGGGAAGTAGAATTTGATGATTAGGGTTACATGCTGAAAAAGTAAAATTTTGTGAAAAGGACCTCAAGCATTTGTTTCGAACATACGCAGTGACTGTCATTCATGTCTTATTTGTTTTAAAACCTTTTGTATTTACTAATAATGTGATATAACTCCGTTTTATGATGGGTTTCATAGTGCTCTTAAATTTAATGATTTTCAACTCAACCTTGCCTGAATTTTTTGAAGCAATTGCTACGTTCACAAGCATATTGTGAGGCAACTCTAATATCTCAAAAAAGAGAGTTGAAAACTTGGAAAACACATTGGACTTTTTAAAATTTTTGGCACCAACGTCATGTCGGTCAGTAAAAGGTACGAAGTTAAACATTTTACTAGAATCTGCATTTCTGTCTCTACAATCTGCATTTTCTGTTTCTAGAATCTGCACCGGCACAAAAACGGAGACAGAGCCGTGGATTCTCTACCCGCATCCACGTCTCAGTAGAGACTACAATTCTTCTAAGAACAACGAGAGCATCGGAATCAATTTAATGATAAAATTTACTTAGCAGTAAAATTGAATGTTCATTGTTCGACTAATTGACTCAGAGAAACGGGAACTTTTGGTCAATATGAACCGATGTTTCTTCGCAGGAGTGAATTTTGCCTCGGTGACATGGGATGTTTTATAGCGTGAATTTCGGTTGGGTTATTTTATTCCCAGGCGGTTTTTAGGCAAACCATGGTTGAAACTCCAGGTGACTAGCGCAGGGCCAAAAAACTTAGCGAAGGCACACTGGAGCAACAACTTAGGACGCTGGGTCACATCTCTCCAGGTCATTTGCCGGCGAGATTCCCGAGGGCGCCGTGGGGGAAACACGGAGCACCTCAGGTTTGATTGGTCTTCCAGAAATATTCGGCGAATGCTGCTCCTCTTCCTTGCACGTGAATGTTTTTGGTTTCATTTTTAAATCACCACTCGTAAATTACGAATTTTTTCTAACGTGAGATAAAAAGATGTAGGTGTACATACAAAAGTATTTGAACAGTGATCGAAACGTACAATTCATTTCCCATCAATAAAATAAAAATGCCCCAAAACATGCAATTTCTCATAGGTTCATTCTAGTTTTACAATTTTAAGTTGATACTCTTAAAAAGGTAACTTTTTATACATGTTTGAAGTGCCCTTTTCACTAAAAAATGATGGAGCTTAGTTTTTAAAATATTTTCTCAGGACGATTTTGTGCATTATAGACTAAATGCTACAGTTACTGCTCGTGTCCGTGCATTGTTTGTTTCCATCTCTCTGAATAATGCGGCTCTAGTATTACAATGTGTCTAAGGGCTCGAATAAATTCCAGCATATCTTTCCAAAATTATTTATTTATTTGAAAATGGCTGAATAAGTGAAATGTGTGAAATGAATGATGATACCAAATTTAATTCAATCGTTTGGCTCTCAGATGAATAGAAAATGTTGCACTTCAGATCCCAGTTCTAGATTCCATGAATATGTTGACCTCAGATTCCAGTTCTAAATTTTCTTGAAGGCGTTTTCTATCACATTCAAATTTTTTAATACTTCGAGGTGATATAGTATTGCCTGTAGTTTAAGTTACCACTCAACGAGAATATTTTGCTATATTGGTATTTTTTACGTTTTTGATTGGCAGCAAAAGAACGAAAGTATAAAAGTTAGATGATATATTTGGATTATAATGCAGTTGACAATGGAGAAAGTTCCTCACAACCCTAGTACATTCTGTCATATCTTCCTTTTAGATTGACAACTGGTTGAGACCGCTAGAAACAAGCTCTGATCAAGACTTCGATCTATCAGCTATTCAATTATTCTGGTATTGGCTTCTCATGCAACTTTTCTAAGCATCTAACTATCGTATACCGTAAAAATGAATACCGAGCATTTTTTTAAAAAAGTTTGAGAATTCATAGCGTTTTCAAGAAAGCATTGTCTGTGCACAGCACGCAGTTGTGCCAGCAAGCTAGGACTCCCAAACCTGCTTCGCCAACCAAGAAAAAGTTGCCCGTAATATCATGGGCAGGAGCTCGTTCTCTAAGAATTTGCAGCGCCGAAGTTTTTGCAGGAGTTTCCGTCTTCATTTAGCTGTGGCACTATACCCTTCCCCAGTGCTCCAGTCACTCACCGCCCACACCAGGCTCCGTCGCTGGGTTCCAAGCGGCCGCCAATATCCCTGCATTGCAGAAGAGGTATCTACGACGCACGCTTTTCTGGGTATATGAACTAAATATTTCCTATGCTGTCATTTCTATTTTCAAGAACAGACACCAGTAGTTTGAGGATACCTTAATTATTTTCAAATTACTTACAAGAAACATTTATACTCTATGACGTACAGGTAAGCTCACAGTACAACAAATTAAACATATGGTCATTTATCTACGTTGAAAGCTAACAAGCCGAGTTTAACTTATAGATCAATTTACATCCACTTCTTTTGAATGCCACGGGTTTATTATATAAAGTGTGTTATTATTAACGTAAATAGCTGTTCATCTGTCGAATTGCAGCTATTTCGAGGAGTAGGGATTTCTTTCGAGGATGTTTCTTTTTGGCCCCGTCTGTACTGTTTTTGTGGCAGCGTTCATAACGGTTAGGTAACAACCATTTCTTTGAGGGAAAGATTATTAGACAGAGTAAGGAGGAAATTCAGTTTATTGAGAAAAAGGGAGAAGTTTTAGGGTCGAAGATTGAAAATAAGTTAGTTATAATATTTAGATGTTTCTTTTGTTTGTTTATTTTGACTTCTTGAAGCGAGGGCGGCCGACCTGATCTACCGCCACAAGTGAGAAGCCAATGTTTGTTGTAAGAGCTAAACGTTCACGAATTTTTTGAAACGAATTCGTTTTTTGAAATTTTACCTTGAATTAACCCTTTAATGCTCCATGTAACAAATTCGGCACACAAAGTAAAATTACTTTTTTCGTATCCTCTGCGTTTCTTCACTCAAAAATGTAGCCTACTAACAAGAAATATTGCTCCAGTGTTAGTGATCATTTTCCATCCAATTAAGCGATGATGTTTCTTCAGGAATAAATGTGTGTATCGTAAAAAATGTCAATGAACAAGAATGTAATTCAAGCGGTCTACGTTTAGCTCCATCAACTTCATTTGATGTTCTTGGTAATTTGAGTCACAAATTGAAAATCCAAAAAATTTCCTTTGAATGCTCTCACGTTCTGTAATGAATGTTGGTAAAAAACGATTTCGTATCAAATATAGTCAAACCAAGAGACCTCTTACTGTGCAGTCCAAGGAATACAAAATGCTATAAGTTTTTGTTTTCTAAGCTTTTAAAGTTTCAACTTTTTAATTAATCATAGTTTGACTTTTAAAAATTTGAGCAAAAACGAAACGCTAGAAAACTTTTGGTTTTCCTTATTTAATGAAAACGCTTGCGCCGTTTTGTGGTTTGATGCGTAAACATGTACTGGCTCGAACATTTACGAAGTTTAAGTTTGTGCTAATATTCATAAATAGGTAACGAGGAACGAACGGGCTGTGAAATTTATGCTCATTTTTTATCTTTTGAGTTAAAAAGTTTTCTAAAAAGCTTTAGGCATTAACTTTTCGTGTTTATAAACAAGAAATATAATTACAGCGATGTATATCAGGTTTCACGAGTAAATACTAAATACATTCCAACTATTTAACGCAAATTAGAATAATTTTTCGTTACCAATTCGTTGCGTGAGAGGAAAGTGTAAAGCCTTGTAGTATTTTTCCCATTATATTCACGTGATCAAATTATCCAAAAATTCCATATTAAGTTAACATGAACCCATCAAAAACTGAAAACACCTACGTTTTTAAACATTTAGTTTTAACTTTCTCCAATGGTTAAAATTCATCCAATGCAAACTTCTTGCATCATCTCCCTAGAAGTTCACCAAACGAAAGAAATTATAACACCATGCTTTCTGGTGCACTCCCACGTAGTCTCCATTAGTTGGTGTAAAACTGAAAATATTTATTTTTCTACGACTTTCTGCCCAAACCTTTGAGGCGCACACGTGCGGTTTTCTGTTATATAATGTAGGGTATTATATTTTCGTATAATGACTCACATGAACCCAAAAGTCTTATGAAAATTTATCGTATACTTTAAAAGTAGAGGGCTTGAAAAGCATTCGATTTTTAAGTACTCATGTTTGTTTCTTAGGTATGGAAATTAACTCTTTTTGAATAACAATAATATAATCTTTTAGATTTCTACAAAACGAAAACTATTATTTTTCCGTATTTGATATCTGAATGCTATGTACTGCATTAAACAATTGCTAGTCTAATGCATGCACTTGTTTATAGGATGCCACGAAAAAATGTTACTATTGCACTAGTGACAATAGATTGTTCATTAAATATCTCACAACTGAATACCGTATTGAGTATCGTATCAGTGAGTATCATATAATGCATTAATATTGTTAGCTTTGAACATAGTAAACAAATGAAGCGTTATATAGTAAACACTTAATGAACGATTCAACTACGGTAATACTTTTTTCAAGCAAGCCATATAATTCGTATTCCTCCCGATAAAGCTAGGTCGCATGTGCAGTTTTCATTTCACCATGTACATAAAACTTATATTTGATTTAGAACGTACAGTGGTATGCTCCTACAATATTCATTAAATTTTTATTATCGACTCATAGTTTCGTAAATATTCAATGATAAATTAATACTTGAGTATGGACAATGCACAGAAGAATAGTTTTAAGTATATTTTGTTTCTACGATGCATATGCATCTGCAAAGTTCGTCAATACTCCTATTAATTTTAGGTCTCTGCACAATAAAACTTTTGTCACAACGTCCTTTGGTGTGGAATACCAATCCCACTGGGTAAATGCAGCCCAGATAGAGTTACCTGGGCGTGTCACGTCTAACTCTTTATTGCAATATTTCCCCTGGGCAATGGAAATGACCAGTTCAGATTAAGGTGGTACACTCAGTATGAACTACTAAATACATAATATTATGCTTGTAAACTCATCATCAGATCCTCTTTACTGCAAAATTACCTTGAGTGTCATCATTGACCAGAGCATGTGAGCAGCTTTGTAATTTGAACGAGAGCTACGTAAGAAGCCAAGCCGAAGGAATTTAGCAGCAAATTAACACTTGAAAATGATTGCTCGCCAAAACTGATATCTTAAAATTCCTTTTTAAAACAGACTTTCCATAATCTTGTTTACTAGCCTTTCTAAAGTCTAGATTCATGAAATTCTATATCATCCAATTTAAACTGACGATAATGTTACAATGTAATTGTGGGTTGTATTGAGCTATCTTTTTTATCTATATTTTCGACTACCTGGATGCCCTCGCCTGTAGTTATTATTGCATCATTTGTTTTTTCATGTAAGCTTTTTTTTTTAATCTATACACGTACCGTGAACCTGCTAGCTCGCCCGGAAATGCAAGCAAGCTTTGAACAGAATCACTGAACGCTGATTCATTTTTTGAAACAATTCTTTTGCCGAGGCTGTCCGTTATCAGGCCCTGATACGAAATTCTGACTAGCTATGGAAAGCAGAAAAATCCATTTAAATTGGTGGTGGGACTGTGACTGACTACTTCTGCAAGGAATTGTAACTCACTGGAATGTTATTTCTGTTATATTTCAATTTCAATCCAAAAGTAGAAAAGAAACTAGTGTAAGAATTTTTTCATTATAGATGATGAAAGAATAATGGCCTGAAGATACGACACGTTTTCGGGTGAAATCATTCAAGATGGCAGTGAAATTTAGGGGTATTGAAGAGCACACTCAAATGACTGTGTAGGAAGTAATTCTTTAAGGAGAAATAGATTACAGCCTGCATAATAAAATTTAATAATTCTAGAAGCATATTCATACTGTTTACTCAAATATGTACGAAGCTTAACAGCTGACCATCATTTTGAGTACATTATAGGCCGTCGATCCGTGCGAGACCGCACTACGGCATCACTTCAGCCGCGAAGGATGTGCAGCAGCACTAGCTGCTTCTGAGCTGCCCTTATCTCTGGTCGCGAATCCTAGGAAATTTCCCTGCATTTTCATTATATCACTTATACTCTTGAACGTCCAATTAGAATTAATATTTTGTAATTAAATTTTTTATATTTTCTATAAAAATGCGAAGAGTGTGATCTAAATATAATATTTGCATCAGACTTTTAAAAATTTGTCTTTGAATCTCATAAGACTTGTAAATAAGAGTTCACTCCAACATGATGGTTTCGTTGGACCGTTTCTGTGGTAAGATGAATTTAATTAGTCATTATGTATATTCATGATTTTTGTTATTTCCTCAAGTCTGTGGAATAATCGCACTAAATAAGAGCCTAAATGTAAACTCACGTCAAATATAGATTTTAGCTTTACACAGCAAATTTTTGGGGTTATTAGTCAAATTTCCAGCATCTGAAACTTGACTTAAAACTTAGAACTCGATCGTGGTTAACTCGCGTGCTTTAAATTCAGTACAGATTTTATTCAAGTCTGGTGCTACCACCTTCACTGGTTTTCCGTACGATGCGTTCCATTTGACCATTTTTCAGTGAAGTCATTGGAATTTCCCCACCTTTCCAAAATCTAGAGTGACGCTCAAATGCTGGTCGCATATGAAAAGTTATTTCTCAAAAACTAACTCAAAAGACTTCATAAAAGGATATATTGCTAATTTAAGTTTTAAAATACAGGCAATTCAAACAAATTTATGAGCTTCTACCATTTTTTTTACGTCACTTTAAATTTTCTACATTCTTTTGCCGAAAATCAATTATATGTATAGTTAAATATTAGGGGCTTTATCCGTAGAGTTTTGCAATTTATGAAATTTCTGTCCAATGATATATTCCATAGCTCCTAGGACAAAATATTTGTAACCAATCGCTTTTCGAGCTCCACTTGTTTACTACGTTCATCATTCGGTTTTGAAAGCTGTAATCAAGTTTATGTAATATGAAAGTACTGAACAAGCACCAGGCTTCATTCAGAGCTGGCAAGGCATCGACTTCTTTCTTAGGTAATCAACAACGATGGGACGTAAGCGAGATGCTCGGAATAGCAAGAAAGAGCTATAGCAATTGGCAGGGCGGAATTCACTGGTGTTTCATGTCGCACTCTCATGTGGGCTAACAAAATAGAAACAGTCCGTACATGCGGTAATTGAAGGAAAAATTATGGTACTAATAAATTTCTAAGTTTTAGGGACCGTCGCCATGTGTCCCGAACTGCTGACCGATATCGCTTGGCATTAATGATGAAACTACTGTAAAACTTTAATGATGGCCCTTTTCCTGCTGTTCTTAAACAAACTCTTCATAGTTTTAGATACATTTTGGCTCCTTATGGCTACATTGAACAGCTAGATAACCAAGTTTTGTTATTTGCACAATATCTGATTGAAAAAAGGTATGTTGTCTATCTTTCAGGCAACGGGCTATAACTGTCATTAATTGGCGTGGCAGTCATTCAAGATATGTCAGGCATTTAAACTGCCGAATAAGTCTTCTGTCATGAACCCAATAAAAAATTGGTGGGACCACCAAGAGCGAGAAGTTAGACGTCGAGAAGATAGTCCATGTACAGTGGCCACTCTACGATATCAGTTGATGGAAGAGTGGTTTAAAATCGACCATGTGTACATTAGGACATTTGCAGGCTCAATGCTGCCCAAAATTGCCGTCATCCGTGTTCGTAGAGCTCCCACACGATATTTGTAGAAGGTGACTAATTTTTTTTTTCGAGAGCTCATTTAGATAAGTACTGTATCTATGGAATCCATTCGAACATACATACGTGTACATACCTGCCGGTATAAACGCATTAGTACACATATACCTGTACACACATACCTACCTGTAAATAAATCCCTGTACATACAGATATTTATATTCATGCGTGTACATACGCATTGGTGCAAACATGCATGCATACACACTTAGTCACATACATGCACACGAAAAAAAATACACACAAATAGAGTTAACCATGTGAAACTTGCAAAATATTCAAGGAATATTAGGGATATTTATAATAAGTAATAGGAACTAAGAACATAACCTTTCATGTGGTATTTGTTTCACATTTTTACGCTAATTTATAGTTTGAGATATAACTCCTCAGTTTAAACAAGTTTCTGAGTTATCTGATGATAGCCTTTTATCAGTACTCGGTGAATGCTTACGGGTCCAATCATACCGAAAGTCTCCAATAAAAAAGTCTTCAATCTCTGCATAAAACACAACGGATAAAGTCGAGCAAAGTTCTTCGAAGGCTGTAGCTATTGTCTCATTATCGTGGAAACTTTCTTGTAAAACTGTGATCGAATGCGTGTGCACAAGGAAAACTACTCAATTGTTGTAATTTTAACAGGGGACTTAATCGAACTTTGCTGATTTCAACGAACTGTTTATCTGGAGTGGCGCATGAATTATTTAAATTTTTTTGCCAGATTTCTAGGTATTTATAGCGTACATTTTAATTATTATCGTACTGAATTTCACTTTTGTTATTCATCTATGCATGTACAGTAAATATTTCAAGTCTCAAATACGTTGAGATACAAAAGTGGAAGATTGACTGCTAATTTTTTTGAAATTTCATTTAATGTCTTTGATAGTCCTGACACTTGAATCATGGAGGACGAAGAGCTATTTAAGTGGTCGTATTGCAAAAAAGGGATATTTTATCTCTCATAACTTATGACAGCACATGTATGTACACGTGTATGACGTCTTCAGCCAAGACAAACAAAACGAATGAAGTATTTCACTTTCTTTTACGTATATTCATTTTCTCTTACTAAGGAGTTTTGAATCAATTAATTCAGTTATGCAACTTTTTTCAAATAGTGCGGTTTTGATTGCAGTTATCTTTCAAAATTAGCTTATAATCATCCATGAGAAGTAATCCAGCGAAAATTACCATAAATAACTTGGTGTCGAAAATTACGAATTGCTCCGAATGAAACAGCCTTTGAGTGTCGAATTATACATGAAAATGAGTGAGAGAGCCGTAAATAAGTTAATGCTTATTCCAAATTATATAAGTTAAACTAAGTATCGTTCTCATCGTTATAGGTGAAGTAATTGATATGGATTTCATTAACACTACTCGGCCACATATTTTGTCACACCCTTGACAAATGTATATGTAACGAAAATAACAGTTTATACATAAGGACCACCTATAAACATTGATTACAGCTTTTATTTTATTAGGCTTGGACCCAAAATTTTGCAAACAATCTAAACAAATATTTGTGCCACGTATGATAGAACGTTGAGAAAGATCTTTCTGGGAAGGAGGAAGATTGGCTAAGGCTCGCAGCTCCCTCTGCAATTAGTCCCGCAAATGTTCGATAGGGTTTAAATCGGGATACTGTGAAGGCCATTCCATGGGAGAAAAGGCTCCCTCGTGATCCCTAAATCAATCTTGCACTACATGAGACTGGTGGATGCGAGTGTTGTCGGTTTGAAAAATACCGGAACCATCAGGGGAAAAATTCCATACGCTGGTGTATTCGAATTTGGTTACCTAAAACGTGTCAAATAATCGACATTTTATTTTGATACCATACAAGTTTGACGAAATCTAATCCTGACAATGCGAAGCCCTCCTCAGAAGTCTGTACTGCACGTCGGAACGATGCATGAAGGATCGAAAGCTTCGTGGGTTTTCGTCTCACTCTAACTCCACCGTCTTTCTGTTAGAAGGTAAATCACGATTCAGCTGACCATAAGACATGTTTTCATTATTTTATAGCCCAGTCCATTTTGTCTGATAGCAAATTGGAGCCGTTTCGTGCGATTAGCTTTACTGACCAATGGCTTCCTTGTGGTGGCCCAACTCCTGAAACATATTTCATTCAGTTCTCGGCGAATGGTGCGGGCAGAAAATTTTTCAAGACATTTGTTGAACATGCTAGTCTACTGCTGAACACTTTCCAACCGGTTTGGTACTACCAATTGCTTCAGAGAAAGCCTATTGCGAGTTTTGAGAATTCCAACTTTACCACAAATACCACAAATGATTTTTCCCCTGCTTTTTCCTAATCATTTGTTCTTTGCATAGTCCTGAGTCCTCTGGACATCATTTAAGACTGATGGATTTCAGAGCCCGGTACAAACCAGTAACCCGTCCTTTTCAAAGAGCAAACAAAGGTTTGTTTCGTAGGTTTTTTCCAGAGGGATTATTCATTCCTGTTACTGCGGAGAGAGCAGGTCCAGTGCTGATTATGTCAGTGATACAGAACGCACATTTTGTTACCCCATTTCCATGCTTTAAATTTTTAATAAGGAAGTTGACAAATATTGTTAAAATTTTTCCACATTTTGATACGATGCAACGAACTTTTTAGCCGAGTAGTGTATGTTCATTGCAATATATTTCATCCCATTTCACTGCATTTAATTTCTTTTTAAGTTTGTAATTTTATTGGTATTGAATTAACTCAAGCTTGCAAGTTAAACAAAGTAAAGGAAAAGCCATAGCGTAATTTATTGACTTGAAATATGAGATACTTCAATTATTTCCTGCAGTTCAATTTTCCTGGGAGATCAAATATTTTCGAAACAACATCTTCACAGATGAAATATCTTCGGCTAAATGTTTTCTCATTTGATTTCTCTGTGGCCGGATCCGTATTTTAGGCAGCGGAAATGTCGAAATCGGCGCCAACCTGCGGGGCGGCTGATCGAGAGAAGTTGACAAAATGCAGTGGTGATTCCGAAGCCTGATATTGCCGAGAAAAGTGAGGGGTGATCTCCGCTAAAGTCTACGGGGAATCTGCCTCATAAGGCAATTCTGAGGACACGCACCCGAGCTTGCGGAAGAGATTGCCGTTTGTAATCAGAACATCCATCAATCTTTTGACGATCAGTTTGGCGACCGCAGACATTGGGATCAAAGTTTTCCTTCCGTGCAGAAGAAATGGGAATTATGAGGATTGAACGATTAGGAACCGAGGTATTTTCGAGCTTGATGGTTGTTTTCTCTCTTGATTGAACAATGTTCCATTGGATGAGATCTACAGCAATCGATTCTGAAAATATAAGCATGTTAAATTAAGGTTCTTGTATAATAATGGTAACACACAGTTAGGCATCCTTCCATAATTTGAGTCAACTGACTCAATAATAGTGGATATTAAACGAATATCTACAGTATTTGAAGTACTGGCTTCCGATTATTGATAGTGAAACCATGATGTCAATATATTTCTGGGGCGATAATCAGGTGCATTATATGATATTTACGCACACAATTTTTGAGAATTCAATTACACAATAAGTGCTGTGTATCACGAACAGTAAATTTACCACACGGTCAGTGATGATAAGCTATTTTAAAAGCAAAATAAGAAACGTAACAAAATCTTCCTTACAAAATGAATCAATTCCACTAGCTTTTCAGTGAAATTAATTCAGTGCACATGCATGATGATCATATTGTATCCTTATGTCGGAAATAAATTCTCGGCTATAACCTTCAAAGTAAGACTACAACCTTAAAACTAAGACTGGACAGCCCGTTCTATAGCCGTAAGTCTTAATTTACTGGCCTAACGTTCAGCGCGAAGGGATTAGCTCGATTAGCTAAATATTAAATAAAAGCATCGTGAGACTCTTTGTACTTGATACAACTATGACATTACAGTTGAAAGTAAGGCTAAAAGACGGGAAAAATAGTTGACCTTTTTAAGAATTACAGACACTAAAACATCGATAATTTGAACTTGAATTGTAGTAAGTTAAAACTCCTGTAGATTTGTATTCTCTGGAGCTGGTAAAACATGTATTAACGGTGTCATGTGAGGTTCACGAGCGTACTGAACAAACTTGTGTCATATTGAAGAGTGAGCAGATTATTTATTTCGATGATGTGGCACGCGTTTTTTAGTAAATTTTATTTTCAATTAATGAGAATACAGCGCTGTAATAGAAAATTGAAATCACTTTGATGCTGTATACTTTGATTTCTAATATAGTAGCCGATCATCGCTAACTGCGGCAGCATAAAACAGAGATCTTAAAGTTGAGTGAGGATACATCAAAATAGTATTAGTTTCACACCGCTTGATCCTTGCTAAATATTACGAAAAATTGCTCCAGCCAAGATTTGAAGCGTAAATGTTGCAGGAGTGAACGTAAAAAGTTTATACTTCAGTAAATAAATTTAAGAGCAAAAAGACATCGATTATTCCAAGTAAAGGTGTAAAATGACAATAATTTCATGGTTCTATATTTACTAGCTTTTCCACAACGTTAACTAACATTGCCACTTGAGCTTCACACACATAGCGTGTAAGCCAGTTAAAGCGAGAGGTGCACGCACGAACAGGAAACATCATTTTTGATGCAGTGCTGTATTTAATACTGCAGAGCAAACCTCTTAGAGAAACATCTTAGAACGCAGGAAATGTACGTCATGGTTATCAGAAAAAAACATTATAGTAACAGGAAATGCATTTGATAGTTGCAGAAAATGTATGCGATAGTTCTGGGTAATATATTTGATAGTTGTTTGAAATGTGCTAGATGGTTACGGAAAATGAACAGCGTGATTACTTTAGTGCCAAAAAGAGGTCATTAAATAGTCCTACGTAATTACAGAGCAAGAGTTGAGGATTTGCCGAAAAATGTAAAAGAATGTAGATGTAAACATCTTTTCATCCATGAAATCCTTAGAAGGTCAATTGCACGCAAAAAGGCCTTTTAAACGCATGCTGAACGCAAAATGTCTTACAAAAGAATACTGAAGGTGAAATGCTTACTTTCGAACTGAAAGCCAAACTTCTGCCGAAAGTTCTCACATTGAAGGTGAGATTACGAAAGGGATGCTGAAGTTGAGCTATACTAAAGGGATGCTGAAGGTGAGCTTTACTAAAGGGATGCTGAAGGTGAGCTTTACTAAAGGGATGCTGGAGGTGAACTTTACTAAAGGGATGCTGAAGGAAAAAAGTTTACAGAAGGCGTAACGACAGTTGTGCCTTTGCATACGACGATGTAATGCAAAGATGATGCCACTCCCGAAAGGATGATTTGCAACGCAAGACTGAGGCAACAGAACTATACTGAGGAATAAATTGGGGGACGAAAATGCGTGCCTGCTGCAGACGAGACTCCCGAGAGCACCTCGTCAACACGGAGCTCCCAGCTCTGACGTGAGGGTGGTGGGGAGATGGCTGCCCCAGTTCTTGGGTAATCTACCAAATGTTACTGCAGTGTACGGCAATATACATTAAATGTGACGTTAAAGTAAGTTTGGAATAATTTTGGAAACAAGGCATTACAAAAAATTTTCATATGTGATTACACGTGGAAGGGTGATAACTTCAGGATTTTAATATTAAATTGCCACCAAAATTGCGCTGACCGTGTAATTCTGGTACGCAACAGGGTTCACCGGTATATCTAGAGTAATGTTATTACTAGAGATGGTCCAGATGTGGATTTTTCAACATCTCCGGATGAAGATGTCTTGTTTTTATTGAACTATGAAAAATAAGATTCAGCCACAGATAATGAGAGAAAATGGTTATAATGTGTGACGCGGTAATTTCCTAAATGAATACAACAAATGAATGAAGTAGTTCAGTAATTTAGTGAGCTTATGTAATGAAAAATGATTGCAAAAATAGCTTAAACTTAACAATAGTATTGAGTGATTTCTTCATCCGTGTTACCAGGACGTGGGACGTAGAAGCAAATCAATGCACCTCACTAACCTCTTTCCTGCCCGTTCTGAAAAGGCTGCTACTAACTTGCATTTAATACTTTTATGCAGACAACCCGAACCACAATGAGAACGCAGGACCCCAACTAATGAGACATATGACAACACTCCCTCAGAGAGCAATGCTTGCTCACTCTTGTTGCGCCCTGTGTGCCCCTCGCACAAGCACATATCAGTTTTCAACTTTATTCTATGCTTCATGGAAGCACAACAAAAAGTATTTACTAAACACAGAATAAATTTCATTCACTGGTGTCCAATTACTTGCGAAATATAAGGAAATACGACCTTTTTACTGTAAAAATACATTATTTGAGACATCCGCTTGAAAAAGTATATCAGCGGATGCGGATTTGAAAAATGTTGCGGATATACCCACCACATTTAACAATTACACTCATTTTTTAAGACCTTTCACAGGGCTACAAGAGGCGTATCAGAATGGTGAGCAGACATAATGCAAAAAAAGAATAGAAAGTTTGGTATCACTACTTCCAGTATATTTTCTGGATAGTCATAGCTTTGCCCTTGATTTTAACAAAACATTCAGTTGTTTACCACAACACCTAGTCCCTACTGCCGGCCTATCGCTGAAATAGTCAATACACCAATCCATTATGAAAAAAGCTCCGTTCACAATTTTTCCTTATTAATTCCAGAACGTTTCCGCAGGAATACGAAATAATCGTATCAGTTGCAGGTCTTCAGCAGCAGGGGGACCAACATAATTCATCGCAAAAAATGAGTTAGTTCAGCGGACCGAGAGCTGCGACCCTAAATAGACGTGCTGGAAGTGACGTGTAGGCAACCAGCGTTAATTACTCTGAGCTCGGGCGCCGCACTAAACCTGAACCAAAAATTGACCTTGCAATGCAGGAAGCCCTTCTGTGTGTTATTATTATGCCTGGCTTTGCAGGAAGTCGTACTGTGTGTTGTTATTATGCCCGGCTTTGCAGGAAGTCGTACTGTGTGTGTCATTATGCCTGGCTTTGCAGGAAGTCGTACTGTGTGTTGTTATTNGTTATTATGGCTGGCTTTGCAGGAAGTCGTACTGTGTGTGTCATTATGGCTGGTTATGTAAGATGCCCTACTGTGAGTGTCGGTTTGGTACCCGGTTATGTAGGTTACTGGAGCATGTGCTCTGTTATGAATCAGTTAAGAACTGGTTTGTATGGCAGCTGTAAGATATTTTCAGGAGATGCATTGGCCGGTGGTTACAATCCAGATCTGAAATCACATTAATCCTGGCAGTTTTACTTCTTTAAAGAACGACCAAGTGTCTTTCTAGCTATTGACTATACTGTATGTTCGCGTTACATTTTGTATAGGCATTTCTTTCAATGAAAAAAGGTTAAGAATTAAAAATTTCTTATACAGCCAAGCAATTCAGACCCGTGGTGCTTCTCATTTCTGACCCTAGTGACGTGGTTCTCAAACTAATAATATGCAATGCAAAAAGTGAACAAGAAATGAAATTAAAAAAAAATAGAATTCACTGCTTTTTGACATCCACCAATAGCCTCTGTGCACGTCATCCAGTAAATACATGCATCAACGGCTCGGACGAGAGACGAATATGGGACTTTATTTATTAGTGTGTTGATCTCCTCTGAGGTGTCTAAGGAATTTCCTTTTATGGCTGCGTGTCGCTGCGACAGACTTTCGAAACTCGCTGGCAGGGGCGCTTGAGAAGGACACATGGCAGGAACATGACTATAGATTATTAAACATGCATCACACGTGTAATTGCAAGATGTTCAAAGAATGGAAACCGACTGAACTGTAAAATCTTGAAAAATAAATTCTCTCCGTGCAGATATTCTCATAAAAAATACTCGAAGCACTGTATTTTGTACCGTAAAATTGCATTACATTTTTTCCATAGCCAAGATTTTCCCGAAGCAAAAGTGAGTTCCACGCCCATACATAAAACACGCCTCTTTCATCTTACATGTCTCATCATCAGCCGCAGGAAAAAGCCGGGCTGTGAGACAAAATTCTTGACTTTAAGAAACAGTTCGCGTTGCTTGTTTTAGACACTTGGAGTTTGCTCGTCACGCCGAGGCCAAGTCGCGAAGTTGGAGCGTCGCTCGGCGGATCTCGAGGCGGTGCGACGTGTCATGCTCCCCAAATTGACCACGTAGCACGTGGAGCTGGCGCGTGGAATGGGACTTTGTTCCACGTGCACTCGGCCCATTTTGTCCTCACTGCCCGAGCCTGCCAAAATATTGTCTGAAAAAGAAAGTTCCTCACTGCCCGAGCCTGCCAAAATATTGTCTGAAAAAGAAAGGTCCTCACTACCCGAGCCTGCCAAAATACTGTCTGAAAAAGAAAGTATAGATCTTGATTTTGTGACACACCGCACATATTTTATAGAAATAAGTCGCTCGCAGAGGAATGAGGCCGTTGTTATAACTCATGTAGGCGAGAATCGTTCAAGCACAAAGTTACTCCGATGTCCGAAGTCGAGCTCGTAAATGTGTTCAGCAACTCCTCTTAATGCGGTGGGTTTTCCCTAGGCCCAGAGGCTTCACCCACTGAAAATGTGCACGGTCACCAGTTTTTGGATATCTTCAAATATTTGGGCCCCTATGCCCTGGCCACACTGGGGTGCCGCCGGCTTGTGTGCATTGTGTCCCTTCGCATATCCGCGAGCTGTTGAAGGAGACCG
>VOMN01120546.1:0-80174 GCA_014899125.1 Orchestia grillus
GCCGAAATTCGAACCCTGGTCCTTTTGACTGCGAGGCCATCCCGCAAACCAGTACGCCACGCAGCCCATGATTATACGACTGAATACGACTTTCGTGAGAATACATTGAACATCAGAGGCTTCTTTTTGATTTCATATTCATGCAAACCTCATTGTGTCCAGGAAGTAAAGGTATACAGTAGATAGCTCAACTGCAGTGCGATGCGAGCGAGTGCTTACTCCGGAAACCTAACAGTGTTCAAAAACTGCTTGTTCGTTAGTACGAGACTGAAAAGGAGTCCGTGCTTTTGAAGTGAATCTGGTTGCCTTCCGAGGTATTGAATCTTGATGTGAACGATCAAGTGGCCAGGGAATACATTTTTGTCAGCTCCGAGTCTTTGCAAGTCTCGGACTCGCATACAAGTATACGAGAACTGAGTCTGATATTCTGAAGTGAGATATTTCAGGGGTCAACATTGAAGCCCTTCTCCTTCACTCGCAAATTTCAGAAAACGCGGTCGATTTACGAAATTTGTATTGTATCAGAACAGCTACAGGTAGGCCTTCCAGACTTCTAGTTTTCGTTCCTTGTTTGCTACTTTCAATTTCCACGCCTTCTTTGCTATCTCTTCTTTCTCTTTTCTATCTCTTCATTCTCAATTTACTGCTTCGTTTCAGTGTGCAGTGGATCCCGAGCGAGAACACACCCTGTGCATAAATTCCCCTTTTTTAGGGTCCATACTAAATGGTCCCAAATTTTCGTTCTCTATGGTAAACGCACTCGAGTTCAACCATCATTAGAACAGAAGGCTATCGATTATACGCGAATGTTAACTAATAAATTGTATTGCGGTACCCAATTTTTTGGTGTTGATGGAATTGCCGATGTTAGAAACAGGCCCTGCGAACGGTGTCCAAGCGCTCGATCGTTCTCAATGTTTTTATTAATCGTATTCCTGTATTGAGGAGCGAACTCATAACCAACCCATCAACCCTAATTTTGTGTGATAGCTCAAGTCCTTTGAAGATAACACGGTAATTGTATAA
Organism: Orchestia grillus; assembly: GCA_014899125.1. NCBI lineage: Eukaryota > Metazoa > Arthropoda > Malacostraca > Amphipoda > Talitridae > Orchestia > Orchestia grillus. The sequence goes on from VOMN01120546.1 coordinate 1,027, forward strand.
AAAACGACCTTAACCTGTTAACGGTCACCGTCCAGGTGGCCGATGTTACATTCATACGGTATGTGTAATCGTGAGCGACCGTGTGAATGCAACAACCCGATGGACATCATATGATGTCGATACCAATTAACAGGTTAACCTCCGTCTTCAATGTATCGAAAACAGCGCGTATATGTTCGTTAGTTGAGAATAAACGGGCACTCAATCTTGGATTTTTGTGTGCAAGGTTGCGAGGCCGGTCTTCCGTGTGATGTCTACTCGGCAACAGCTGCAGACAATTTCTAGCTCGTTCATTAACGTCGAGAAGTTTGCTCTCTAAAAACTTATGCTCCTCTGATACTATTTCATGAGGATCTTTCGTAGATTTTTGTAGCACTCTGCATCCTTAACCATAAGGTGCATGAGTTAGAATTTTACAGGTTAATTCGATTAACAATCATTTGACTCCATAAATTTACCTGTTTTCTATATTTTTGTACCATGCTCCTCGCATCATAAATTTTACCTGGTGCCCTTTTCGCATTTTATCTAATAAACTGAACTGAACAGGTATGGTGAGTCTAATCATAACGTTATGTAATTATCTCTTCGCTGTCCACACCAATAACACACGCATCCAGTCGCTAATCATAAGCGTTTTGGTTTGGAAAAAGCTAATAATTTTGTCATAAATTTCGTGTCGATGGCAGTGTAGGAAGCGCAGCGAGAATTACGCCAACAGTTGCGCGTTGGCGTACTGTGTGGGGCCAGTGGACTGAAAAGCGGGTCTCGGGGTGACCTTGTTTTCGAATGTTATAGAGCTGGCAAGCCTTAAAGAGACGGGGTAACGCGGTGGCCTGACCTCTCAGCTCTCATGGGCGTTTCGTGGAAACTTGCGTCTCGGAAGTGTGCCACATGATCGAGTGGGCAGGTTGGCCCGCAGCTGATCGCTGGCTTAAAAATTATTTTACATCAATTCACTCCACAGCATTCTGGGAAACGTAAGCTGAATTCCAACAATAATTAACTCGCTTTTCGCGTTAATCTTCTGAGCATCGAAAAACTTGAGCTCATCTCGGGTCGCACTGTAGTTCTAAGGGGTTAAGATAACGCGAGGTTCTCTGTTGAAATTGGTAATTTTGTCCCTATGTGATAAACTGTGCAGGTAACTTCTTCATGATAAAGAACTTACCTAGGTGTTATATACAGAACAGCAAGTGTACGGAAATCAGACTTTTGTAATTAAAGTGTAATGTAAATATGAAATAGTCTTACGCCAAAAATATTTCAAACTGGGAAGTGTACAAAAAAGCTCGCCTTAATCCGCAAAACTCGAAGCTCTGTCGTCGTACTCCACTCAGCGACCTGAAACTGTCATGTCTGGCACAACACAGGCGCTGGAACTACGTAGAACACTTGTTTGATCATGAAAAGTAACCATAAATTTCCAGATGATCTCCAAGATCAAGCTTTTCTTGAAAAAGTATTTTCTGAACTTTCATAACACTGGAACTACTTCGGGAACAAGGAAAGTCTTTAGAACCTATATTAATTCGAACACGTATTACCGTTGGATTTTCAATGCCTTACACCTACTGGCGTGGTGAGGGATGCGAGGAATGTGTGGTTTAAGTTTCCTTTTCCAAGGGAAGCCCTCTCTGGTTACGTGAAATTCCGTGCCTGAGCCGGGATTCGAACTCTAACGTCTCGGCTGCGAGGCTATCACGCGGCTAACCAATACGCCATAGAGGCAACAGAAGGGTGCAGGAAATGTTTTTATTCGATATCGTTACATGCATATAGTTCCCTGTAAATGAAACTAGCAACGATGTCAGGGAACTCAATCATTCAAACTACCGTTGTTTTTAAGTTTAATTTTATTCACACTTATAAAATCAAGCGCTATTATCATATATAGAAACTCATAATTCAGTACAGGTTTGTGCTTGTGAAAATTTGTTTGATCAAAATAGAATAAAAACTAAATCTGAAGCAGCGTTAGTCGAGAGATGGTTGCGTTTATTGAACTTTTCCCGGTATGAAATTCTGCTTCGAGACTCTCCCATTGAAATAAAAAACAAAGGAAGTTACTGAACTTCTCCGTTCGATACGCCACTCTTAGTCTGCGCGCAGTTGCCCGAGCGTAAACCTCGACTTTGTTATTCAACCAATTCAGACATCTTTGTTGTACAACCAATCCAGTTGACTTTGTTCTACAACCAATCTTGATGATTTTGCTCTACAACCAATCCAGTCGACTTTTTTTACGACCAATCTTGATGGTTTTGCTCTACAACCAATCCAGTTGACTTTCTTTACGACCAATCTTGATGGTTTTGCTCTACAACCAATCCAGTTGACTTTCAGTTGACTTGACTCGATTTTCAGGCAGCTTTACTATGTTCTATTCACAATGCGATTGGCAATCCGATTAGCTCTGTTTTTTAACCAATTTTCTTGATTTTGTTCAAATAAATTTCCTTGATTTTGTTGTTCAAATAAATTTCCTTGATTTCGCTCTACAACCAATTCACTCGACGTTTCCATACAAATCATTCATAAAACATCGCTAAATGAACCAATTCAGATGACTTAATTTTGCAACCAACATTAAAATTGTCCAGAATGAGTTTTCAAATATTTTTGCGTTGGATATGAAACTAATAAAATTTCACCCGAAATATAAAGTTTGCAGATAGTTGATGCAAGAAGAAAATTTATTTTGCTCGTGATACGCCATGTACGTACTTTCTGTTTTGAGGATGAAATAAATCAAAATTTATGGGAGGAGAGCTTACAGCTGCCACTGAGCAACATGAAATATTTTTATTTAATTCTACCCAGTCTTAGGTTTCATATTTTTAAATTTCTATTCCATCGTGTGTCATTGAAAACTTTTGCGCTGTTATACTTAAAAAACTTAACATTTAACTATTTATGACTGCATTACGACTCAATTTGGCGGCACTGCTTAGCAAAGCCTCATATTAATCCTTCTGATACAAATAGAAGTATCTTCATGACATACTTTCAAAAAAAACTTACTTGAGTAACTCATCTACTTTTTGAGATAAATAACCTTTTATTTACGTAAATTTTTATGTATACTTCTGATGAATGAATGCACTTGTTATAGCACGACCTGCACCGTGGTGGCATTACATAACCACAAGACTTTCTCTCGCCCCTAGAGTACACCGATACAGTTCGACTTTCCGGGACATCCAGCAATACTTTATAAGGCGCTCTGGAAAAGGGAAAGCTTTCGTTCAAACTTGTCGTGGGAACAAATGAAGCCTTTTTTGTGCGGCTGTTGCCTGTTGTGGGGATGCAGCCACCTGAGTGAATGAAGCTCGGCCGTGCCGCCTGCCGCAGCCTCAGGCTGGAGCACCAGAAAGGATCATAAATACTATATACATGTGTACATAAACACACCGAGTGATCAAATCAATCTCGTCTATTTTAAAAATCTATTCGTATTTTTTGTGAATAAATTGCAGCTATTGATAAAACAAGGTTCACAATCGCTCAACTTTAATTTAATTCGCAATTTCAACAATGGTTGGCCCAAATCTCGAACTGTTACTAAAAGAGGGCACGCGGTTCCGTCTCCAGCTCGGCCCATATATTTTAGATCAAGTTTATTTCTGGACAGTATGGAGTCCGTTCCATAATATTAAATGGTCCCTAATGATCGGTACGTCACATTTGACCAATGTGAACTCGGTGAATAGGAGCATTATCATCGTGAAATTTTCATTTTCTTAGGGAAGGAAAACTTGATTGAGGAGTGAACTTGGTTACCATGAACCATAAGATAATCATGTCATTCTATTTTACTAAGAAAATTATGTAGTCGCAGACCTCCCTCAGAGGACGTGCGACAGGCAGTAGGGTTAGGATATTTGAATTTATCGTGTGATGTAGAGAATGGCGGCCCCAGGTACAACTGCTAGATTGCCTCAGCTATAGATAGGCATTGAGGACTTCTATCCTTTCTGCTCCCTTTGCTTTTTTCAATTTTCATACCTTCTTAGTTATCTCTTTTTGGTCTTTTATTCTTCATTTTTAACTTGATGTTTCTATACGAATGAAATCCATTGTACGAACAAACCTTGCGCATATATTTTCGGTTCTCTATAGCCCATTCTAAATGGTTTCTTCTCTTCGCTTTCTTCAGATCGAATTTCATGGAGATAAGGAGCTATCAATTAACTCATAATCTAAAATGATCTAATTGTAAACCCTAGTGCCCTGAGTGAAACATGCCGAGAACAATACTCTTCTTCCAGGAGGCGTGCAAACTATAGGCAAGATGTAGAACTTCTTCCAGTAGCACATTAGAGGCAAGATCTGAAAATTCTTCCATGAGGCTGGTATATTAGAGGCAAGATCTGAAACTTCTTCCTAGAGACTGGCTCATTATAAGCAAGATGTGAAACTCATGAAACAACTTTTGCCGCGATAAATCGAATGAAACGAGCTCAGTTCACGAAGGACTTTATGGACTGAACACATAGGATTACAAATATGTTATGTACAAGATGAAGACGAATTCACTCTTTCAATAAAATTTGCGTATAAAAGTCTGATGAAAACATCCTGAAACAATGAATCCATCTGTCATTCCTTCTACTGTAGAACCATCTGAAGAAAATGCAATGGTCATTCACTAGGGCGCAATATATATCAACTGCCTTTTGTAATAAAAACATACCTTCCAAGGCTCTCTGTAGGTTGCTGACAACCAAGATCATCCTTCAATGAATTTCAATGAGGAATTCGGGTCATAGAATTCCTCAGGACGACAAGATTCGTATCCATGCAGTGCTATCAAGTTCTTTGAAATCGTTGAAGCATTGCAAGAGAAAATAAATTATATAACATGGACTTGCAATATTTAGATTTAATCCTCATCAAATGATCCTAGGAAGAGCTTGAAATCAAACTTCTTGCCTTATCACTTGTGCTTGTCCTGGCAACATTATAACAGTTAGGCTAACGACTCCAACGTCTGTGGACAACACTAGTAGAAGAGTCATTGCAAAACCTTGAATTATTTTATCCCCGTGCCTCAAGATCGATGGCAGCAGTACTTCACTCCACGAAATGAAGTCTTAACGAGTTATCTACGCTTATGATTGATGACTTCGTATGATGTGTAGAGTACACAGCAGTACTTCACTCCACAAAATGAAGTCTTAACGAGTTATCTACGTTCATGGTTGATGACTTCATATCATGTATAGAGTACACAAAATATTTACTTCTAATACAACCCTACTCATTCTCGACTCTGTACATACTTTACAATTCTAATAAAACCTTGCTCAGTACAGGCGCATGCTTTACAATCTTTACAAGAAAAATTGTGGTCTACGTCTAGTATGCAAAAAAATCGAGAGGCTTGATTGATACTGTATATTTCCATTGAAATATAAGACGAGAAGGCTCAGGCATTCACCAACTCCTGCAACGATGATGTTTACTTGGAGATTTTCCACGAACTAGTAATTATGTACAAGCTTGGTGCGATAGAGAGGAGAATTTCTTTAGCTCCATGCGGAGTGATAATGCGTCGCAGAAGTGAAACGTAAAGCTGATTTTTAAGTAACGTACAATTCGTGAAATACCGATTTGTTATGTCATGTGTGAGACATGAGAATAATTCATAAGACCTGCCTCATCTTTCAATACGGGTAGCGTACCGTCTTAACGTGACAGAAAAATTTCACTCGATAGCGACGAAGAAAATGATAGCCTGGAATTAAGTCCTAGTTTGAACTTGTTTGCACGTATGCCGACTTTCTCTGAAATCCGAGGATTTTCAAAGTTATTTCACTTTTCATTAGTCATCAGTCACATCCGAAGTTGAGTCGAAGGCTTGTGGCTAAATACAGGACGAACGGATCAGATTTCTGGAATTCTAGAGAGGCATCTGCTATTCTCGAGTATTGCAATGATCCTCTCTGGCCTAAAAGTTCCATCAGTGATTTGTCTTTCTCGTCTGGACATGGTTTCACAGGTGCAGCTGTTAAGTAATTACGTAATTAACTTTATAGGATGCTACATCCTTGGCTCTACTCTAATTAAAAACTAATTGTACTGAGACAATCTGACTAACTTCCGAATACCGTAACTTCACATGAACTTGTGAGTTCACTGTCTTGTACGACATAAAGTTTTCTTCGTTCGATCATTATGTCCGGGATTTCGGTCATTACGCGAATTGCAAAGTTATTGGTACCCGGAATCTGTTAGACATAATTGTCTCACTGTTTTAATTAGTTTTATTAATAATTGTGCTCTTTTCGTGGGTTTCAAGCCTCCTGCCGTCCTACTCTCAGCTGATCACACAGATCCGTGCCCGTTCACAGGTCAGGCGAGCGTCGGTCCCACGTGATTTCATTGCACTCAATACCCCGACCTTGAAGAACGGCTTTCATTTTCTGCAAGTCACAAAGCTCGCATTTTTGCGAGACTTTTACGCTCCATAATCTTTTGAGAGATCTTCATTCTTCTCTGTGAATGAACCAAGACCTCATTTTTTCTTTTTCTTGTTTGTAGATAGTCTTTGTGAGACTCTCTTGCATCATTACAGTGAAATGCGGAACGTAAAAATTTCTGGCTGTCAACTTGAAGGCAATCAATATAGAATATTTTCATAGCATTCAGCTGGAAATAATGTATCTTACGCTACTTCATGAATTAGTCGGTACCGAACTGCAGGAATGAGCATTGTTGGCCACAATATCATTGGTATCTGGAGAATTTGAACGATCCAATTTTATTACAAACTAGTAGACTCACCGAGCCAAAAATGGCGGGATGAATGATGCTAAATTCTGAAGATGCCCTCTTATAAAGAGGGCATCTTTATATATAAAGGTTACCCTGACATAAAATGTTATATCCAGTATCACTGATACGGACTACCTTATCTGAGTCTCGCTATTAGTTTAGGAATACGGACTCGGGAATTTTCTCGTATCTAAATCCTTAAGAGCGTGACAGACGGACCAACCAAGCAAGTAACAACTGGGTATTGCTTTATTGAGGAACTAGAGCATTCGTAACAAGTTAGGTCATTACATCAGTCTCGGTTGGACCTCTAATGATTTATTTCTATTTCCCAACAAATATCCAAATCCAATGAAAATAAGTCAATCACTTTAGCCCCAATGAGCCGTAACCATTGATACGATGGAAAAGCCCTTATTTAATTACTGAGAGCTGACGTTTAATTTCTGTCCTATGTTATTACTGAAAAGTGTGCACGACAAGCATGTAAGCAAGTAAAAATATCGGAGTTTTATTATTTTACAGATGGTTACTTCGCTGGCGATGTTATTTGTTGCAAAAGCTTCATGAAGATAAAGCCCTTATCCATGTAGATCTGTTCCGCAGGAGTAATGCGTCTACTGTCGGTGGACAATCTGAAGAATATCACGCAGTACGTTTCCATATTAATCATTTCTGCTGCGGAACTTCCACCAAAACCGTTCAAAAAATTATGAAACTTCTTTTCCAGCAGTACCTTCGAATAAATTTTGCAGTTTGGAGACTCGTGCAGGCGTCTGAGGCATCACGTAGCGGTATGATAATAGCCGAACATTTTCCACCTGGCGACCTAGCAAAAGCTCGTTTGCGCTGTGCTCGCATGTGTTCGCGATCGCCTTGATTACGTCCTGCCTTGACCGTAAGGAGCGTACACGTATTACTAACCTCTTGCCACATTTGTCTAGTCACTCGGACTTGAATATATCGCGCCAGGGGCAAAATAAAGGAAAGTATCATCGAAAATGAGCAGCGAGGAGCAGCATTATTTGGGTCTCCCACGGACGCTATGAGCGTTGCAAATTTCAACACTAATTATTGGCTTCGAAGAACGCAATGCTTATTACGCCTTCGTCTTTGTTATTTCGGGGGTTGGTGGGCTAAGTTTGCTCCCTCCTATTATCTTCGGTTAAATAATTCTTTAGGCATGGGACTGTCTACTTCGGATTCGGTGGAGTAGGACTTTTGTAAGTAATTTATGTGCTGTGAAGGTTATTTCACGTTTAGAGGATCTTTGTTCTTCAATTTACACATAACTAAAAATGGAAGGCAATGAACTATGGAATGATTATCTAACAGATAACGACATGAGTGAGTGTCTGATGTATACACAGGTAGTGAGGCCTTCAACCGACAACGGCAATCGTAAAGTTGTCATCATTAAAGCCTGTTGTGAAGGTGAGAGATGCAAGTGCCCATAAGTTCGATTTTTTCAATTGAAGACTCACAAAGGACGGTTGAAATGTCACCTAACATAAATTTTTCGCTTTTGGTCATGTTTTCACTTCTGAGAAACATTGTCACTTCTTCGTTATATTTGCCTGCAATAAGTTCCAGCTTACAAAATGTAGATGAACGTGTGTTAACTTTCAAGATAAAAATTGCCAAATCAACTATATAATGATGAAAACATTTATACCCTTTCCACTGGTTGAGAAATGGAAGTAGCAATTTAATCGGTGCAAATTTCGTGTGGTGAGGTGGCAGGGGTCTGTGTCCGCTAATGCCACGTCCGACCCAGCCAGCGTCATGGTGTAGCGCACCACAACGCCATACATTCACTCTTACTGATGCACGTGTCGACCCCCAAGGTTGTTATCAGTGATTGTTTATGGCCAATCGGAAAACAAGTGCATGCCCTGAGTGAAGCATTTTTTTATATTTCCTCTCTTGGGAAACCGATATTTTTTTGGTAGGGGAAAAGAGGGGACATTTGATTTCCGCATCTGAAGAATGAGTTATATTTTTGTGGAAGGTATGTAAATGTCTTTCTTTTTGGACTCTGCTTTTTAGTCTTACGCTACCGAGTGGATTAAATCTTCTATGGCAATATGCTTGTAATACTTACAGCATATATTCATGTAGGAGTTACGAGCACTCTAAGCAGTACCATGATTAAGCAGTACTCTTCTGATTACAAACTTCGATATTTTCAATTATTGGAAATCCGACGCCTGATATGTGCAGTTCACTGTTCGTTTTCGAGGGGCAATATCTCGTGAGAGCCTTCAAAATTTGCCACGGCACCGGAGTACTTGGGTAATCGAAGCCTACGTGTATATATTTTGCTCGTGCATTCCGAAAGTATACAGCAAATCGTTCAGCGCTGAGCGTGGCTTGAGTAACCCTTGTGACCTATAGGCCGCCGCGGGTGTCGAAAATGACGTATGGCTGCTCACGTTTCTTCGCATTCTCCAACAAAAGGACCCCCTGGTGACGTGGAAATATGATGCCTCTCTACTACTGTGACATCATCCATGGCGATTTGATTGAAAATGTTTCCGCTTTTTATGAAGATGAAGGTCCAGATGACGCATTGCTGCGAAGAGCATGTCGTAATAGTTTCAAATGTCAATTACTGCGCTCTCTTTAAGATCGATGACCTCGTCCCACTAACTTTTTCTTGAAAGATTTCGTGCTTAGTTGAATACGTTTTCCATTCACTTGGAATTGAAGTTGAGATGGATGGTGGCCGAGTGAGTGACCCTGACGATATCGTGCTCTCCATTGCAGCTCCGACTGGAGGGCCGGTGAGTGCCTGGGACGACGCGTGTGATGTGTGAGAGGCAAGCAAGATTTGTCACGTTTACCTACCGAGGTTACTTCTTTTCAGCGATTATGTTCATGAGCGAAACTGTGGCATCTTCTTTTTTTCTAATTTGCTTAGACTGGTTCACGAAGAGCTCGTTTACTGTCGGAATAGAGCTTGTTCACACTAGGTAGAGATTGCCACAAATTTTGGCAAATGCGGCATTAGAATGCTCGATGTTTGTGTACAGATATAAGTAAAATGTTTATGTCCAAATAATATCGTTCTGTTTAAAATTGAATTATTTCGAAACGAAAGACCCGCGCATTCGCGTAAATTACAAGCAAACACTAACTGATCACGGCTAATTTAACAGTTACGCTGCTCTGGCGTATGAGACGTAGTGGGGATAATTTTTTTTAATTTCTTTATTTCAAAGAATACTTTTTGTTAATGTGATATCTACCTGTAGTTCAGAAAGTATTATGATTTTTACTAGTTAAGTTATAACTTAAAACTTTTAATGAGTGGAAATTCAAAACTTTTAAATTTGGCTTCCTTCGATACGCCGATGATTAGTATGGGTAAAAATTTGAATGTCATTGTCCGTCAGCTCTTACGAGGCCAAATTTGACCTAAACTCCTTCATAAAAAAGCGTGTGATGTTACTACTTTCTACTCGCTTTACAGAATGTCATTCCCTGTTTCGTCATTTTTTATTTTTCAGATCTAAACGAACAGAAGTAAAAATCGAAATTAAACGAGGCTACAGGCGAGTTCTCGTATAAAACACCCGCATCTCTTGTACACGCACGATTATTTTTCTTTAAATTTATGATGAATTCTTATCAGCCGCCTTTATTCAACTGAATTATCACCCTCGTCTGTTGTGAAAATCAACTACAGCATTTATGTTTATACGGCGCAGCAACCCGAACACATTTTACACGACAATCAACGCATGCTTAACTCATCATATTTCGTTTTGTGCAATGCGCACAGGCGTACGAGCAACAACACCAGCTTCATGAAATTATTTTCTTGCAGCCTGGAGTACACATACATCTTATCGCAAGTACATGTTCAAAGAATGAAGTTATCCCCAGTTAATTAAATCGGTTAACTGACTTAGTGTTCGGAGCGTTACTCTTATTTTTTTGTCCATGTAGCGTACCAGCCGTGCTAATTATATAATTATTTATGATATTTCACATCGTTGTTGTTCATATAGTTAGCTTATTTAGCGTCCATCTCTACAGCTGTTCATTTGCTTTTTGTTGGCGCTTTCGAGTCGTACTGCACCGGTTTGTCGTGAAGAAGGTTGCCATCTTGTGCTTATCAAAGTTTGGTGTCACTACTCAACTCTGATGGAATTTATTGGTGGTCCGCACCATCGCCGTTAACCCCTTTACGAATTATCAGGAGGAGGCCGGCTGTGCAGTCATACGGTCTGTATAACTAACTGACAGTGACTGTGTGAATGCAACAACCACGAGATATCTCGGGATTGTTCGTTAAGCGCTTAATTGCTAAGGCACAAGCGTATCCGATACCGTAACTGACACCGCAACCTGCTATACGACTGCCACAACAAAACATCCTATTTTGTTGGATTTGGATTCTTTTTCTGAAAGGCATTTCATTATCAATAAAATTGACTTAAAGTAGGAGCTTTAATGCATTTATAGTCTGAGATAATGATGGTGCTGCAAGTAATGGCTTAATTGTTTTTCAGCTTCATCATCTCTTGGTTGGCAGATTCCCTCGAACGATTAGCGAGTCATTTAGGCAGCCATGACCTGTAGCAAACTCTAGACTGGGCTCGCGCTGCCGACGGTGCTACATCAAAGCCCGTTTCTGGCCCTCGCTGGACGAGGTAGCTGTGACCACCACGAGGAAGCATGCCATGTAGACGTGACGCAACGCACAGGCCATTTTACAAACAAGTTTTCAGGGGAAGAGAAGGTAAAATTCAAACGCAAGCGATTTTGCATTTAATCTGCCAATTAACGAAGGGGTCCCAGAATATGTATTCATTAAGACCCGAAGAAAATAGAATATTGTCGTGTGGCTGTCGTGGTTCACAGCTGGAAATTTTCCTCCTCAACGACTCGCGATTTAATCGTTACTTAAAATCCTTGAGATGTCAGAAAGTAACTCTTCGAATTCATTCAAATGGAGAAAACACGAAGGGTATCCCTAAATACAGTATTTACTGGCAACGTGTACTACATAGTCCCTCAACTGTGTGGGCATGTTATGATGTTCTTCAGATTGATATGACCTATAAGTGATCGTACACTCGATTCAATGTAATTCAAATTGCTTTAAAAGGATCACTTAATTGCCGAGTTTATATCTTTTTCAGGGTTTTTAAACACGACGTCTTCAGAGGGTTACTAAGTTAGTTGGTCTTGTCCTGTCAAATGTGTAATAGAAAAGTATTAGGATGTGAACTGTAAAGTCCCAACGGAAAATATATATCATGAATCGATTGTGAATAAATGTTCTGCAAGACGCACAGAGTTATTTTATATCACACTTCACCAAGTTAATTACACGTGTATACAGCATATCCCAAAATAATTTCCCAGTTTGGTCAATCAAAAATACCCTCGACGTTTCTGTTGTCTGCGCTTAATGAGCATTAGTTCTTATGAGCAGCATCAGTTACAGCCCAGTGGTACGTTCAAGGAAAGTTAAAAGATAAAAAATATCGGTAGATATATCAATTCCTGATAAATCCTTGGTATGCTGGATTCTTTACTCTGCATTACTTCCACAATAATGATTGCTTCACACGACCCACTTACTTTTGTCTTCCTGATGGCCTCCTGGCAATGAGTTTGATAACTGTTACGCTGAGAAATTGTCTAGCGTGACCAGCATTTCTGATAGGCTACTACGAGATCAGAAATAGGAAGAAATAAATAAAAGTAGACTTTTTATACTAGAACAATTGAGTTAGGAATTTTATATTCTCGGATATGTATTTCGACATTGAAACAGAGGTCACGGACATCAGTTTCTGTTGGTTCATGTAGCCGAGCGTTTTTTCCCCTTAGTTTCAACTAGGAGTTTCGCTTCCTTCATGGGGACGTGCTACGACAGAGATGACTATGAGGAAAATTTCGATCAATTCTATCCTAACTTTCGACAGTTTTGGGCTATACATCTATAGCCCTCTGCTTGCTGATTACCAACCATTTTGAACCATGCTGTCTCATGCAATACGAATTCGGTAGAAAAAGGCAAACGTGAAATTCTAATGCACATTGATAGCAAAATGTTTTACTTTCACTTACCCGAATCTCAGTTTTTTTCAACTCTCCTTTATTAATATTTCACCATTTCCACACCCTCAAGGACATAGGACAGGCAGTAGGCTTAGGTTAGTCAAGTTTGTTTATCGTATGTTATGGGGACTGAAAACCCCAGGGAGGCATTGTTAGGTTACCTCAGCTATAGACAGGTCTTCGGGACTTCTATCTTTCGTGCCCGCTTTGCTTCTTTCAACTTTCACATTTTCTTCACTACATTTGTTTTTGTCTTTTCGTCCTCTTCATTATTGGCTTAGTGTTTTTATGTGCATGAGATCCTGTGTGGGAACACATTTGTGGGTAGATTTCCTATTCTTTACAGGCGACATTAAATGGTCCTTTCTCTCTTAGTGCGAAATAGTCCGAGCCGCTGATGCGCTGCTATTTACACCACTACTATCACCCATGCTTTTCGCAAAGCCAATACAAAACTTTCGCAAATTTGATTGCTTTTACTCCATAATGCATAGGTACTGTAGGAATGTAAGTGATGTGCGTGACGATCAAGTCGTTGGACGCTCAGTCGTTCGCCCTCTCTTAGAGTGTACGTTTTCCAGTGAGCGCACGCATCGAAGTCGTGAGAAATAAAAAGAAGGAACTATTTTGGAGTCCCTTGGAATGTGATGTGTGATGGTCCAGCGGCTCTTCAGTCGTGCTTACTGAAATGAAAAAAAAATCATACCGCATCCGACTGGAATATAGTGAAATAACGGTGTTCTAGGCGCTTGAAATGAGCACCGTTGTTTTCTTGTTAGCGGCCTGTCTTGGCGCCGGTCAAGAGAGAGGAATTCTGGCATGGACGGTCAAGGCAAGTTGGCCGCCCGCCATGTTTCATTTCAAGATGCCCCCTCGCCAGCGAATAATTGGGTGCGCATCTGCTCCCTGACCGGGTGATGTGAGCTGCAGCGCGTCGGCACCAACACAGCTGCGGCTTAAAAATAAGAGCTGTATTTTCGCAGCATTTGAGATTTTATGTTCGTCAGTATGCTAATAATATCAGCGATTTTCTTTCCAAGTATCGTTATCCACCGATCGGACTCAAACCGTCTTCCGGAGTTCATCTGACGCGACGAGCATGACTTATCGTAGAAAAAGCGATCAAATTTATTACATCCATCTTATCTTCCCATTACGTTTTCGTGTAAAATTCAGAGAGCGTTTTAAAGGATGTGTTTTTCACGACGATAAAAATTCTATTCGTTGCGAATGAAGTTGTCCCCCACACCATTGAATTAATCAGGAAAAGCAAGAGCGTTGCATTGTGTTCCTCGGAGAAAACAATAGAGAACAGTTGACGCGGCAGTACAATTAAGGCTTGAGGATATGGCCAATGAATATATATATATCCACTCATAATGCGTGATCAAGAAGTCGCTATAAATACAGAGTCTATTCAGAAAACAGCTGCCTAAAATAACTGTTAAAATGTAGCTCATGTTAACAACCTTTGTAATATACACAAATTGACCTATAATTAGGAGAAACAAGTTTTGCACTATCGAAGAAACGGTGACCGAATTAATTCGGTTCGACGACTGCTACATAATGTTTTAGAAAAATAGGATATTATACCCTGTCGTTCATTCAACGTGTGAACGATTCACAGCTCTGAGTGCCAGTTCAAACGCAGGGCGGGTGACTCTCGAAACCCTCTTGATCTTACAAATTGCTTGAGAACCTCTTCCCCGATGTGGACTACGAAAGTTTAATCATCAAAATCCCACATGATAACTCTAGAAAGCGATTTATTCTTGCCTGTGGATGATAAAATTTGCTTTTTTTTTAGTAGCCTACTTTGAGCAAATTTAGAGTCGTGAGAAGGTGCTACATTCTGTTGGAGGTTTCAAAGTCAACGTTTAGTGTTTCTAAGCCCAATGAAAATTGGAAAGAATGACCTACTGTTAAATTGTATAGACTTAATTTTACAATTTGTAACCTACTTGGTCAAATTGAATGAGTGACCTATTATACTAGGAGCGTACTACTTACAACAGTCATATCGAAAATATTTCATCTATGTTTCTTCAAAAATAACTTGAATAGTAGTCCAAATTCTGGCTAGCCTTGTACTTGAATATTACTGCCCTACTGCCTCTTGCTCAAAGAACTTCCCCAATTCAGTCGCCAGAATCCTTTGAGAAAAAGACAAATTCCTCTGGAATTTCCGGCTTTTACGTCCGTGAACGTAGCCTACGCATTCATCTCTCTAGCGGTGTGCAACCAAGTTATACAATACGCCATACTTCTCAGTTTTTGCTCAAACAGCTTTTTAATCACGGAAACCAATTCAACCTCTTACAAAATAACGGGGAAGCTATTCAGCGAAAGAATGATGAGAAATCGCTGAGCTCTCACAACCACCGTCTGCATGGACCTGCGGAACTGTTTAGAATCCATAACGAAAGTACGTTTTTTTGGCCGCCGCATCGCTTCTGAAGCTCAAAGAGCCAGACTCCATCTGTGGCATCGCGGTGACCTGAGGATGCGTCTCGCCTCGGCCGGGCGCTTACGCCCCCAACACGGTCTGCGAGGGCTCATTTAATGTTCCCCTGGAAAATTGGACCCCTGCTTCCAGTAGAAAATTATGAATTAATGTGTAGGTAACGGGAATAAATCAAAACTGAAATCAATGAGCTCAATAAATCGAATCCCATAAGTAAAGAATCAAAAGTGTTTGAATCTTTCACTTCTACTTATGTCGTCAGAATAGGAACATCCTGTCATTAGAAATTTGAAAACATTTTAGTTAATATTAACTTTGTTTTGACGTTAACATTCAGAAATTCTCTTATTCGAATTGTGACCATATGAATCACGCTTCTTTTATTAGGAGTCTAGGTAAGATGACATAATTCTGAGCCTATTTTTTATAGCTACTGTTCACTCGTATCCAAATGAAATCCCATGCAATGATCCTCGACAGAATACTATTTCTATGTGATAACTGCGGTACATAATGCTAACAGCCTTGCCTTCCCTTTCGAATGAGTAGTTCCCTTTCTTCTATGGTTTTCCATACTCTATAATTGGTTAAAATAGAAGGGAATTTCCAGTGGCAGCCCGAAGTCACCGACGGAGAGCTTGGGAGTGCGAGGAGTCGTCTTCAAGAGCCAAGACACCAATCTTGGAAGTTATTTCATGTCTTCAGCTGCAGTTCTGTTTACGGGGAAAACCGAGGCCATCAGTTCATTAGATAACATTGTAGGTCCTCCTGAGCCAAAGCCAATTTCGTTAGTTAATGAACTGTTAAAACCATGTTTTCGAAATTTTACGGAAAACAGTCAACTAATGGTCTTATCAACTATTCCAGAGCTCTAGATGCAGCCTATCTGGTTCTAAATTTTGCAGCTATTGATAGAAATTCCTTAAATTTCATAATTCTTCCATGGTTTTCTGCGTGGCTGATGCAGTGCATTAGCCGGAGCCCAATTTTAATTTCCGTGGTATAACTGTCTTAAATTTTGATGCAATAGAATGAGTGCGTAGGTTTTCCAGTAGGTTACGATCCAGATCGAATGACAATAGTGAGGACTGTCTTCTTAATCATCCTCCACTCTCTTCCTCATAATCACTTGACTACCTCGTAATGTTCCTGTTCCTGTTCAAAGTTGTAGTGTTAGCACACTGAATTCTCAGTTCATGAAAATTTTAAAGATATCGACGCTAGGCAATCGACGCTTTCTTGTCCTAAGCCTTGCTGGCAATGCAAGGATCGATGATGAGTAGTAAGATTATACACGCATCTTCAGTTTAGGTGATAATCTAGTTTTATATAGAGATTGCAGTATACGTAAATAAAGCTCTTTACGTGCACTTCTAGCAGTCCAAGTTAAATTGTTGAATCTGTACTAATTTGATCCTATTTTCTGGTGGCTAGTTTCTTAATAGAGTAATTCCTGAGAGATCGTTAGGTACTTGGAAGGACAAACTCTGAGTCGTCTGAACGCAATGGGTGTAAGTTTATATCAGCAAAATGCACTGCGAATGAACAACTGAGCAATACCATCGTTACAATTGAGTCACGATGTCGTACGTGTCCATGTCATGTTGGTAACTGTACCTGAAACGAAGAAGCTGCTGCATTGAAGCTTAACACTTAGAATGCATTTATGCATTGAAGTAAAACTAGCTATTCTTCAGCGAATCTTTAATACGGAGGATGGTTAAATTCGCTAACATACCATTCAGTTGATCGCATGTTGTAAAAAGTGTTCAGTATTTCTTTGCACTAATCAGCGGTAAAAATTAAGTTACTGAAAAAATTTTTACGAGATCAATGCCTTCAAGAATTGTGATAATTTATTGTGCTGCCCGCAAATTTAAATACAATGCACATCGACCTCAGCCAGAGCCTACTTTTAGTTTCCATGAAATTGGTAAGATGGCCAATTTACGGGGTTGTAAAGCACCTTGAATTAACCCATTAATGCGCGAAGTTTATTGCCCAATGAATTTTGATGATTTTCAGAATCTAGCTGTTAGTAAGCCATTTGAATTAGAAATAAACTTTGTTGAAAAACTACCGTCTAGCTACTGAAATAAATACGATTTCGTAAGGCTATGGCAACAAGTCATGGGCTACAAAAAACTTAAATTAAAAAAATGAATTAGTTGGTAATGTATCGGAATGGTACGGCTTGTTTAATTTTGTATCGGTATGTATCGGGTAATGTATCAAGACGTATCGGGATGGTAAGGCTTGTTTAATTTGTATCGGGATGTATCGGGTAATGTATCAGGATGTATCGGGATGGTACGGCTTGCTAAATTTTGTTGGTGGAACACAAAATTAAATTCAACACTTCTGAGGTGAACGTTTAACTCAACGAGCACCATTGAATTGAATACATCAAATATATTCTCAGTCGGACGAAGCTGACTTTAGGTAATGTTAAGAGAAAAATCCATCATCTTCTCAAACAGAAGAGGATGCGTTAGTAGTCTTTACAAGAGCAGCAAAAAGCAACAAAATTGTGTTGTCTTCAGATGCGTGCTCCCGAGTATAAGAAAGAACTTTTATTGACACACTACACCGTTGCATCTTATAACATTCAAAGGGCCGCCTTCTTCTTGAATCTAGAGCAAAGAGCAGCTCACAGCCGTACTTCGTATATGCAACGCTTCCCCTTAAACAATTCAATAGGCAAATCAGAATTCCCATTCTCTAGATTTACATCATCGTGTATCTCTTTATAACTCAGGGTTAGATTCCCTACTAATAAACCAATTTATACTATGTATAAGTTATTTCTGTTCCAAAATGCAGAGGCGTAATGCATAATGAATGAATACGCTATTATCATTGCTTCTGTTACCATCGTTATAATTCGGTAGCATCACCGTCATGCGTGCTTAAAAATAGACGCCAAGCCTCATTGGCCCAACTATCAAATCGAATAGGAAACGGTCTAAGATTGCTGCCTAAAGACTGCGTCCAAATTTGATTTCGCTAAAAAATACCTGACATGAACCATAGTGATGAGTCACGAGAGGTTTAACACTACTAATACCAAGTGCACACTACTTGCAACACATTCACGGAACGATAAATTCAATTCATTCAGTCCGTCCTGAACCGGTTCTTACGCGAAGCATCGGTGAGTGGCTAGACGCATGTTCAGCAGTCGGCAACTCGTGCAGAGTGCGGAGCACGTTAACTATGGTTTAGAATAACTGTATTTAATAAACATTTATTACCCCTCGGTGGTAAACTCAGCTTATGCCCTACAGGACTGGGCATGGGTTGCCTCTCGGTGGTAAATTCAGATTTTGCATTGCAAGACTGGGCATGTGGAGCTCTAGAAGCTTGTCAGGGGCGTCCGCAGATGAGATTCCCATTGTCTCTTCTGAAGAAATGGGCTTCTTGAAATTGATGTAAAATATACGGGTTTTGCCCTGCGAACGGTTGTGCAAACCCACGAGATCGATGAAATTTCCGACGTAGGAGAAATTCTACCAAAAAAGTATTTCAGGCATGGAATCTAGCTATCGAATTTCCTCATAAATATTACAATATTATAACCTGGTATTCATTGATAATATTTCATGTGCCTCTGGCAATTTAACTTGTTCTTGCGAGTCGACAACCTCATTAGTGCACTGGTTTCGCGTTATGCTTAGTTCATGGGTCACCAATAATATAATGTACATCATTTTGCAGCAAATCTCCCCACGTAAAGCTTTGCGTGCAAAAAGGCCGATTTAAAAACGATGCTCATAGATTCTGTGTGTTTTCACTGGGACAAATTCTTACCTTTTTCAAAAGGGTAGGCTGTGCGTTCCTTATTGCGTAATTATACGGAATCCAATAATCTACTACTTACGGAATTATAACATGACAATTACCGACGAGCTGCGGGCTAAATGCGAGCCAAGATCCAGATAATTTCAATGCCTGTGGTCAGCGCAACACTGCCCATGGCGGCATGACCGCGAGTTTCAGCAGAAGAAGCTGTCAGTATTGCAAAGGTCGACGTGCCTCCAGCTGCAAGATGACGAACGATACGGTGGCGCACACCGAGGTTTTGAGCAACTAATTGTGGGAGAGTTGTTGTTCGCATACCAGTACGACGAAGGAATTACTATACATTGCTTAGTTTCACCTTGAGCAAGCTTGAACTTACCGCTGGTTTACGGTCTCCATAAACTTGCATAACAGTCTCTGGTGAAAGAAGGGTTCTGATCTATCGCAGTTGGAGAAGCGTCGCAGCTGAATATTAAGATTGACGGAGTACGCGAGGTGTGAATATTTGCAAAACGACGATGCAACGGTGTTTTACAAAAACAAGATTTATCACCTTGCCATGTTTTTGCGTGAGCATGAAGTCAAATATATTAACTTTGGTAAAAGGGTCAAAGAAAAAACTTCCTTCGACTCTATAAATTTACAAATTTGCGCAATCAAAATACATACCTGACATCGCTCGCAGCTGTGCTTGCTAGTAAGCAATTCCAATGGTTTCCAATGGGCCTAATGTATAACTTGAAATGAATTGGGGATCTCGGTTTTAAATTAATCTAATTCATCAGCAAGAACTTTGTGTTCAATACGTCGCGGATCAGTACTTCCGAACCGCTCAGCGTACTGTTAAATTTGTGAGACTCGTGCTTTTATTTCTGCTGTTAGTTGATCATTAAATGATTAGTATTTTATTATTTTATTACTTGATTGCATTTCTGATTTCTGAAGAGTATCGCTCCTGCCTCATTTACGTTGGTTGACACGGCTCAAAACTAATATGACTTCAATTTACAGATTTTTGATTGTCAATCAATCAAAAATTCACCGTGTTACAATGTTTCAGCGATTAATAACCGTGAATAAAAAGGTACATTTTTTCGAAAATTCATTCCCTAATACTTCACGTTTGACATTTCTCGCGTTTAAAGTTGTAAAGTGATATATGTTTCCAAAGGAAGGCATTGAAAATGAAATATTCTGTTAGACAAGAGCTAATGGCATTGCACAGGGCCGCGATAGCAAGAATTTTTTAGCTAAGTTATTCATACGGAAACAAGCACTGCATAACATTAGGTATGCGTAAGATATTAGGGAATTTGAGAATCTGGAAAGCCTTTTCAAAATGCGCTCATAATTTTTTTCCAGCTTGCGTGGCTCCAAGAACGTGTCGAATTTATCACAAAAGCTAGGCAGCGTCCTGGAACCCAGGTAGCGGGAACATGATGTCCTGAACCGTGTTTGGATGGCTGGTTACGGGAAAATGATGCTTTTCAACAAAATCCTTCCTCAGTGATTATGAAATAACATTTGTGTCTTAACATAATAGTTTTCAATATCGTTGTGAGCATGAATAGCAGAAAGAAAGCATTAAATATTGGAAACAGACACGGACGCATAGGCAATTTTCTCCTCAGTTGAGCATTCAAATTCCGGTAAGAAAAGGAAGGGTAGAGTAGTATTAATTTCGCTTGTTAATGCATCGTCATAAGTGCTACTGTCAATGACCCCACGCGTCATTCAAAACAACTAAGCCTTCGCTATTCTTAGAATGGTCTCGAAGAACGCGCGCGCGTCGTTCATGCAGGTATGTGAATTCTACATTTTAGGGAATGATCACGTCTTTGGATGTGCTTAGACACGTAAATTTACGAAGCTTCGAAGTATATATGTGAGACGCTTATCGTGCCCACTCTATTGTTTTTTACCGCACTTTTTGTCCTAAAGCCTTGTCATAATTTTCTACTGAAAAGAAAAAAAGCCACTACAGCATAAACGTTGTGAATGGCAACACAAGAGTAGACCATATAGAGGCCAAAATGACTTAACTGTACGGCTTCATAAGGACGCTGCTAGTTTTTTTGCAAAACGGAAAATGCAGTCATATTCTAGATGTACATAAGGTTACAAATAGTTTCTCCTACAAAGCTAAGTGCATCCTTTCCACAAAAATAATTTTTTCGGTAAAGAGTTAGTCGACTCCTCAGCTCGTTTCCGATTCCGTAATCCTGACTAATAAAAATAATTAAAATAAAACTTTCATTCTGTGAATTAAAGACGAATAAAGTCGTGTGATGACGTACGATCAATTCAATTCGTACTTTATCAGCTTATTCTGGCTTTATAGTATGTTTTTTGAATATTTTCTCTCCGACGATGTTATTTTTCTTCGGATAAAGTGATCCACCAATGGGCTACAGCGCAGGAAACGTGTCCATGAACTTTTTTTCTCGACACATTGAACTCTTGAAGAGCTGAGAACTAACTCAGGTTTCCTGTTGTCAGTTTTTGTCTCTTGGGAGACAAATTAAATTGAGTTATGAATTTCAGACCTAGGTTATGTACCATCACACAGGACAATCTGTTAAAGTTATCACCCAGCTTTATGTCTAAAGCTCAAATTGAATTTACTGATTGAAATCAGTTAATATTTGTATTTATTTGAAATTTATCATTTTTCCAGGTGACTGAACTTTGACATTTTGCTTCCATTAATTTTTGCATTCATTCGTTTATGATTTCCCATTGGTATCACTTCATTCACATGCATTTTTTTACGCTCACGGTGATTTTTGCTTGCACACCTCGTACCATGACTTTCTCTCTCTGCAAGTTGCTGAACACAAACTGTTTCTTTAGCTCTTGTTACTTTATCACGAACAGCTGCGAGCCTGAGAAATGTGATGCCCAGGACAATACGCTGCAGACAGAAAATGAAATGTAACGCTTGGCTTTTCGTACCATGGTTGAGGTAGGAATTTTTTATTTCAAAACGTTGAAAAATTATATCATAACGTTGAAGCTGAGGTTTGGTTATTTAGAATACTAAACGAACAAGCTTCCTCTAGTATATTGAAAACTTTTAAATAATAAATTTTCCCATTAACGCGATTGTCGTTGTAACCGTTATTTAGGAATTTTAGCTGGTGTTCAAGGTGCTGTAATGAAAACGAAAACATATATTTTACTGATGCTCAACTGCCAATTATTCTGGTGGTTTCATCAGATTACATTTGAACATTTTCTATTACGTCAAATAAATAAGTCCTCCCTAATTTGTCGTGTGAAGTGAGAAACAAATGATTACGTACTTTACTCCATTGAGACATCCCGCTATGAGGTATTAACTTTTAAATGTTGGAAGACCGGCAAAAATCTTCCTGGGAACGGAGGCAGCTGAGCCGCTCACGCGCACAGAGCGCTATTCTTTCGAGGACATCTTCGATAAATTTTCAACTATCTTCCGTACTTTCACTTCGACGTCATTGTTTTCCCGACATGAGATTTCCATATTACAGTCAAATGATTAATTATCCGTTCAAAAACAGCATGAACGCAGTCTCCCATACATCACACTTGAAGTGGGAGTCCTGCGTCAGTTCCCAATGGCAAGGGACGTATGAAAAGATTATACTCATGTAGTCTGATCAAGCCAGCAAAAAATCTATCGTTTTGTGAGCTGTCCTTCCGTAAATGATGGCTGTTGTGTGAGTAACTCGGCGATTAACGTGTCCAATGTTCCAAGAAATTTATTCTCAATCATTTTGATTAGCTAGAACGCCGTCAAGACTGAGGGTGACTGTGTTACCCGTTGAGACTATGGTCATTCTAGCGAGGACTTGGTCTGCTCAAAACCAAACTCATTTATTCCTCATGAGTATGAGTACATTCAATGATTTATGATTTGTATGTACTGAATACCTCAATCTGCGTAATTTTGGCCTATAATGGCTTTCCTAGTAGATGGCCTCCATGTCGATACGTGTAAAGATTGGTAAAAATATGTCGGTGTGGTTATTTATTCACTACAAGAACATAACGTCAAACATAATAGTAACTCCATTTCCTACCTTAAGCATTTTCACTTTCTTCACAAATGAAATTATACCGTATTCTCAGGATATTTATATTTTATTCTATCCATTTGTATATTTATTGCTGAAAATGCGCTTTTAATGACTGTAGTCAACTAATCACAATGTTTGATACATTTTCCTGCGATGGGCATGAAGAAAATGGAGTTGTACCTGCAAATAGCATTACCGAAAGCAGCTGATTCTATTGTTTCAAAGAGGAAATTAAATTCTCAAGAGTTTCTTCCAATAAAACCATGCTTACACGGTGGCTATAATTTTTTTTATTAAAAATAATTTTGGTGCCTTAGACCTCCCATGTTAATTTATAACGAGCTGTTCAAACTACCCTTGTAGTTCATACTTAGTTATAAGTACAGCGGTCCGTAGAATGTAACTTTCCACCAACTACCTCATAAAATCGGGTAGATTTCAATAAAAAAAGTACAAAAGACGATTCTGTTCACGGTCCACTAATCTGAAAAAAGAGCTGAAATTGACCTTGGTAGAATTTATCCGACTGTTAACCCGTAGGAGAAATTCTCTGAAATGAATGCCTGACTCCACTCTCAGCATACCAATAACCTGTTATGATGAGCTCTTTTCGTGTTCATCAGCGTTATCCTGACCACTGGTATGGTAGATATCCCGCCGCAAGTCATCAGTATGAGACCGACGTTCAGTAGATGCCTACTCTTTATTGGCCTTCAATGATGCCGTCTTAGACTGGTTTCTAACCTGCACGAAATGGCTACAACTGATGATCGAAAAGTAAAATTATGGTCTCAAAACATCCTATCCAACGAGCTGCTGAGGCTACTGAACTATGAAAATTAGGTAATTCGGCTGTGTTATTTCATGTCAAGCAGTCACCCTTATTTATGAGGCCTCCTCATTTGTGCATACCAACGATAGCTCGCATCCAAGGCCCATTGAGCGTGAAGAAGTCGCTTCCAGAATATTGCTTACCTTATTTCCGCAGCCAAATACTAGTGTGAGACAATAAGGCTTTTTATTTATACTCTAAGGTTACACTAGTCCCTCAAATGGCAAATATAAATGTTATAGTTCTGTGTATCAGAAATGAATAGCCCGTACGCTACACATATACTACCATATCATTTTTGGTGAGTGCCACAAGTCGAGGAAATTTATTTTCACGTTTTGAATTCTTTAATAAAATGCTGAAACTCTCGCGTATTATGTGCAAAAATTTTTGGTATGTATCGAATGAAACAGCCAACGCTAAGTATCGCACCTTGCTCCAAGTGCTGCTGCTACAGTTACCGTCGCCCTAAAAAACTCTGTACGTTCTTACGAGTAAATTTCAATTCAAGACATTATTTAAGAAAGTAGGTACCTTGGGTTGTTCATTCAAATAACATGAGTAACTCTTCACATACAGTTCATGTTAGAAAAAAAAATTCCTGAAAATATTTTCCCTCTTCAACATATACGATTATTACGAATGAAGATAATTTTGTGTCGGTATCTTGTGTTTGGGAATGAACTTTTTCTCATTCACCGTAAATGACCGCCTTACTTATTCACTACACAACGAGCACAGCCCTCTATAACTGCTTCCTGCCACTGCTCTGTCCCTACGAACCTGGAGGTCAGGTATGGATGGCTAAGGACTCCGCCAAAACATCCCAATGTTCGTTGCACATCTCTAAACATGCAGGCAGCGCTCGGGGTCATAAAGCATGGGAGGCGTGGCAATCGTCTCTGTGTTATACTATCAATATACCGTAATCATTTCAAGGATTTACTTTCAGATACCTCATAATTGACAAATATCCAATTCTATTTTTTTCGACAGAGCTCGGACCTATCCCTCTACTGATGAAATAAACTATTCATACGTAGTGTATCCGCCCACGAACTTGAAAATTCCACTTGTATTAATCATGTCAAACATGTGTATCTATACTGTGCAATTAAACATTTTTCCAATTAATGATGCAATTTGCTTTGAATATTATAGGTCTGACATATACATATATTGTTATTTATGAATGACAGAGACAGGGCATGTACTATAAAACATGTGTTTCTGCTTGAACCTACAGGAAATTTAAAATTAAGCCTTCAAAAGGGATAGTTGGTCCGACTACCCGTTAAGCTTCATTGGGTATCCCTAATTCTAAAGCTCTTTCGAGAGCCAAATATGATCCTAGACACACGTCGTTGTGTATCTTAATTCTTATATTTCGTTTATCGTACTAGAAACAGACGAAAGCTTGTTCGACAGGCTTAGCCCAGCGCTTCTCACGTCGATCTCAATTAAGATTACTACGAGTGAAGTAAGGTAAGCGGTATTTCGTTTGACAACTTATGACTCGAGATGCTGTCATGCGGACAGGCTTCGAGATTGAAGACTCACTTGAGTCTGGGCAGTGCACGCTACCCCCAAGTTTGGTGCGTAACCTGACTGGGAAATTGTGCTCGGCAAACAAGGGATACCGAAGCCTAGCGCATCGTGTGAACCAATTAGAGGCTTTTGATTTACGCTCAATTCGATGGGCTCTAAAGAATGCGTACGCTAATCTAACTGTGGAGTGTTATTTTGATGTATGAATTGAATTTGTGCGCTTGATATACAAGCAACTTCTTTTACGAATGGAGTACTCTTGTGTTTGCATGTCTTTTTTCATTAATATCTTCATGAAAATTTTAGAGTACTTATTTGTCCCTCTGCTCCAAATATACACGAAAAACATTACCTTCACCTTTACCGTATATTGTGCACAAAAACAAAACAGTAAGCTCTAAACAGAACTAAGAATTTTTCCTAAAGAATCTGAATATATATTCAATCTCTCTCGATAATTCATTTGAAAAAAGTGCCGTGGAAGTTATGTGATCGAAAAACACTTAAAAATGAGATCATTAATTCAGCCTGATTGTCGAATCTGAATTCTTCGCCGAATAAAAAAATTGGCAAAGTTCTCCTATTTTCATCAGTCATCATCTGTGCCAACGCCGCGATCCCAAGGAAGTCGTTGTTTGCGATGACTTGTGAACTTTTCTTCAACTGCCGCACTTTTACCAGACGCAGAAGCCATCGAAGTTCATCGGGGTGTAGTTCAATGCTATCTCCTGATTTTTACACCACGCATTAGTGGCGCTGGTGTACTTACAACGCTCTTAAGCCTATTCGGATAGGATCACGATGCCGTAAAAGAACTCGAGGAGACATTGCTCGAGACATTGAAGACTTGGACACGGGGCGAAAATTTGGTTGAGATTATTGACGGCTTTGAGTTCTAGACGCGTGTCCGGTTGATTATACCTCATAAAACCCAAGTCAGCGAGCATAACGAGAATTTTGTAATGTGAATGCGATTTATTTCTATATTGTACTTTGAATTTGATTTGTTAGTATTTTATTACTCGAATTTCATTTGTTGATCTGTAGTTTGAGTGTAGTTGACAGTTTTTGGAACTCTACTGGAATAAATTACTGATCCTTCATGTTATGCGAGTCAGAACTTCAGAATTTTACCACTAAAAAACTTTTGGTGCAATATGTAATAGTTGAACCGACTCCTAAATGTTCGTAAATTTTGAATCCTCATTCCGTTTCTATTTGTCTGAATAACTTGGTGATTGAGGGTTGATTCATGTGCCCATACTCAAGTTTCGATGTACGAGAGAGCGCTCGGCTCAAACATGAAGACATGATTTTCTTCACCCTCATATAAAAAATCCTTTGAGCAAAATTCTGCATCTCCTCCGCATCATAACTATTTTCTTGCATCGAAAAAAATATCGTGGCTTGAGTTATTTTTTCATAACTCCTCTGACAAAAAATTAGTCACATGTTGCTTATATGGTATGGGACATCCACGAGCACGAATAATGGCGGCAACTCTGTGTGGTATTGAGTCTACTAGTGTCATTGCATAGCTAGGCGATTTTAAGCTCCTCTTGTATCAACCGACCTGGAAGTGCGGCCACAGTACGTGACCGATCTTCTCGCCGTCTAACTTGTCGTTCTAGGAGGTACTCAAATTTTCTATTAGGTTTATGTCTTGGGACTTAGCTGGCCAATCTAAATGCCTTACAAATTCTGAATAACTGTCATGTCAATTACTGACAGTTCTAGCCCGATGCATCCGGTAGTTGTCATCCTGAAAGATAAGCAAAGTAACATGCCTTTCTTTATTCAGACACTACTAAAATGGCAAAACTTGGTTGTCTAGCTGCTCAATGTAACCATACTGGCTCAGTTTGACGGATACCTCAACTAAAGAACCAGCTTCTGCGTAGTTGAAACAGCCCCAGAATAAGTCAGACCCGCCACTCAAATTTGGAACTCTATTTACTTCAGCTCCTCCTTGTATCATCCCTTGCATACAGGTTTCTTTCAAGGCTTTGTGAATTCTTTGATAAACGTGAAGGTGGGCATCATTCCTCTACCGACAGAATCATGATTCATCTGATCACACTCTACGGTCCAATGTGCGTGTGCTTCGGCCCAGTTTTAAAGAATAGTTTTGTGGCAGGAGTTGACATCGATCGTTTACGAGCCGATCCGCTCTTCTACGTATCTTCATTGCATCGAATTCCCTACGAAGAGCTCGGTCAGAAACAACTTGAGTAAGGCTGTCATTGATGTAAAGTTCCACCCTTGATGTAAAGTGATTCCGGTCAATAATTCGGGACACGCAGCGGTGGTCCCTGTCAGTTAAAATGTTTTCTGAGCGCAATTTTAGCTCGAATCGCCGTATGTGCCAGATTGTTCCCACTGTTGGTAGACCCACATAAAAGTTCAGCATGAAACGCCAGTGAATTTTTGCTTCTTCCTTCACTAGATGTCCCTTATCCCGACCAAATGCAATAACCCTTTTTTGCCATTCCGAGACGTCTTGCTTTCGTCCCATCGTTGTGGCACAACTAAGAAAAATCTATACCTTATCTGCTCTGAATGAAGAATGATGCCTGCTCAGTACTTACATGTAAGCTAAACTTTGGTTACAGCTTTGACAACCGATTGATGAACGTTGCCAATAACTGGAACTCGAAAAACAATAGGTGGCTAATTTCTTGTCCGGGAGCTTATTAGAAGACATTCCAGGTAAGGGAATATAGGAACACTCAAACCTGCGGTTCTGCAATTGATAAGGTACCGTTATTAACCTTCACTTCTCGTTTTGTTGCAGGTAATTGCCCATGCTTCAAGGCAATAAATCAGCAGCCGGCGCATGTGACAGTCCAAGGTAAATCCTCACAATGTTTATCATTTCAAACATCAGAGGAAATTGCGTCATTTTTTACAACACCAAAGTTAGATTGTTGAAAATTGTTCTTGATTGGAAATCCTGGAAAGAACTGTAGGAAGTCTCGAATGTGGTTTTTCATCGTAAGATAAACTGAAGAATGATAAGGGAACGGCTTAGATCCTGTTCAGCCATTGGACGAGTGTCGTAAAATATTGGCAGTTCAAACGTCGTAAAATATTGACAGCGGGTTTGATCGTACTCAGTTCGATGCAATTGTTCAAAATGTCAACTTTCAAATCGTTCTGAGAGTAGCAATGTTGCGGGAATATATTTATATTCAATTATGCTCGTCGACGTGTGTAATTGAATTTATAAGAATCTAACCTTGCAACAAGTACAGACGAGTCAATCGAGACTTGTACGTGCAGGTATCACGTGACTTAGTTGGTATTCTTTCGCTTTCCTCGGCGATTCCTCGGTCGTCATTCGAAAGGAACAGGATCGCTGGAGCATGAAAGTGAGACCAGTAACTGCGGTGCTCTGGGGCTGAACAAACTCGGAGAATGCTGGTGGCGCTCAGCAACATCTGAGTCTGTTCAGTATGTGTAATGAGTTTATTCTGTGCATGGCTGGCCACAATGAGGAAGCCAATACATTATTTGTGCCACTCAAGAATGTCCACCCGCCAAGAAGCGCGTTTCTCGCGTGTTTTGCGAATATTCGAAGGCAAACTCTGTCAGACTCGAATTACGCGGGAACCTGCCAAGAATGTTTGCTGTCGTTATAAAGTGGCCTGCGGATTTCCCTTCATTATGCCAACGAGGTGCAATTAATTTCTCTTCTGAAGCTAATTGAAATCTGCAACGACGGTAGGAATATTTTGCAGCTCATTCGAGAACGATGCCGTGAAATTCATAGATAAACATGCAGTTTAGTAATTAAAGTTTCATGTCAAAATATTTTGCTCTGAGTTTTTACCACAAAATTGTCGCTCGAGAAATTAGCTCAACAGGAGGTTTGGACGGGCATTAGCGCGATCTGAGACGAGTTTTTTTTCTATTCTTTCTCTACAGATTTGCCTTCGTTACTTTGTTGTGCGCTAAAGGAAATTTATAACAATTACGTGAAAAAATTATTTGATACTCATTACGGACAATTTTTTTGTTTAAATTTTACACGTCTCAATGGGAGTTCAAAGTTAATTTTTTAGCGTCTTAAACTTTGACTACGATTCTCCACACAAGTAAAATTATATGCCGAAAAAAATTTCCACTGTGAATTTAAAAAAAAAGGATTTTGGTTCCATAATTTGGTTACTCTATTAATTTTCTTTCTAATCAGAACTAGCTTATTCGATTGATGAACACAAATTTGACGAAAACTCGAAAATTTGTATTCGTACATGATAGCGCTTTGGTTACATTAGGTTAGGTTAGATGATTGTGTGTACCATATATGACCCACTTCGGAGTCAAAGTGTTAATTCTTGTGAACCAACATCGCCATTATGAATGCTGTGTGAGCTTCATATGGGACGCGTCTCGATAACGTTGCAGTTACATGAACATGGAGGTACCTTACCGCATCAAGAAACACCTACTTACCACACTTACATGAGGGCCAGTACACAATTACGTTTTCGAACATTAGCATGCAAAGGCAGAAAAGTTATCAGTCTATTTGGTTTTGAATATCAGTTTGATTTCAGGTTGGTTTGTCAATTCTTAACTCGTGGGCGTAAGGCTTTTTCTGTACTTCACTCTTTTATTGAACACTTGACCTACTGATAGTAAATTTCATTATAACTCTTCATAAATTTTCTTCATTTGCTCTCGAACTGAAGCGCCGTAGTTTCACTGTTTGCTTGCTCATTAAAATTCCTCCTCACGAAAATTGTTGCACGAGATTAGAACGAAATTTGCAAACTTAATTTGAAATGAAGCGTAGTCAATTTCATCTTTTGTAGCTTAACTCTTCAAGCTATGCGTTGAAATTGCAGTCGCTCTATGATTGAAACATACGGTACCAAGCACCGAGTTTTAAAAATGTTCGAAAACGACGTCATAGTTAGGCGACTTTGAGCCTAGTGTATTTCAGTTTCTACTCGAGGTATTGCTCTGGTTTTTCTTTTAAATAACACGCTCTTCGGATAGAAAAATTTTGGGATGGCAGTGATATTCGTAAGTCGTTTTCGTTATGTATGACGCTTGGTTCCGTACGATTCTAGGGGAGCCATACAAATGTACTAAGCATCGACTAAAGATGTCCTCATTGAATGTTCCTCTGAACTCATCAGTGAAGAAAGTGTTCTGCAAATAATGAATTATGTGGCTTCATACAATAACTGGATCCTCCAAAAAGTAGCAGGATCATGGACCACAAGAAGTTCTAAGGTTTTGCACACCGCTTAAAACAAAACAATTGCACCTTTGGATTGAAGGCACGCTCTCACCGCTACACTCTGGCGTCCAGCTAAACGGATTTCCTAGAGCTTATCGCCTAAACATTAAGAACGGCCAATATTTTATCGTAACTTCTCAAACAAGTCTCTGGTATGCTTGAGCAGAGATTTATTAATTCTGCTTTAAATTCTGCTTGCCATCAGCATGTCCATGTGGCATGAACAGATAGATAGGTTGATCACTGGAGTGTAACCTCTCACTAAGCTGTAATCTCTGTATTAATGGGCTGATCATACTGAAGTACGATCAGAACAGAATCCATACGTACATATACTTTCACATGCAAGAATCTGTTTTGCTTTAGGAAAACGTTTATTGAATCTGTGTTAAATCTGTGATTTGTTAATACAAACGGACGTTATAATCCTTACTTATGTTAATAACTCAAAAGTATAGGCATTAAATTTTTCGTGCTCGCCACCCAGTCCGGCTTCCACCCTTTCAGAGACGTCTACGATGCTCGAGGGGTATCGAATGGTGACTTTGCTTTCTGCTACGGAGTCAAGTCGGAGCAAAGTTAGCATTCCATGAAAATATTTAGGAGTCTGACGACACTGTCTTCAGACTTCGACTGATCGTGTGAAGGACCTTTAGAGCGCCCAGGGGCAGGGCAAAGTGATGCTAACCAGGGGCTGATGCAGTCTAGAACTTTCTAGTACGCTGCAGTGTGCGGTGTGAGTTTCAAAATTTGATTGTATTCACTTCGTTCAAGTTTTTCTATGTTAACAATTTTCATTTCCCTTTACTATAATACTGACTCGTTTTTTTTACAAAGAGCAATGCGCTTTCAAGGTTTAAAAAAGACTTTAAATAGAAAGAACGATAACTACATTCTTGTTATATGAACATGGAGGTGCCTTCTTGATTTTGGTTTCTAAGACAAAATATGATGACTTATTCATTATTGTAGTATCATTTATCCTACAATACTCGTATTCTGGGCAGTAAATTACGAATAATGTTTTGAATTTTTTTTCATTCTTGCATATGAATTCCTTCCCCTTCGTAATCTAATCTAAAATCTAATTTTCGTGTGAAGCTTCGTGCATCAAATCGATATTAATCGACGTAAAACAGATTCTTCGAGGGTGATTTATTTCTCCATACATCACACTAGTGAAGTACGGTGTGAAAAACTTCCTTCCTGTAGCTGCAGAGCAGAAAACAGATTTCGTTTAGTCTTCAAAACTTGCGGTTGTGATTTTGTAACCGCGGTTGTGGCTTTGTAACCGCGGTTGTGATTTTGTTACCGCGGTTGTGGCTTTGTTACCGCGGTTGTGGCTTTGTTACCGCGGTTGTGGTATTGTAACCGCGGTTGTGGCTTTGTAACCGCGGTTGTGGCTTTGTTACCGCGGTTGTGGTTCTGTAACCGCGGTTGTGGTTCTGTAACCGCGGTTGTGGTTCTGTAATCGCGGTTGTGGTTCTGTAACCGCTGTTGGTCTATGGATTTACTAGCCAAATTTTCACATTGCAAAGCCCGTACGCCTTAAGTCCTGTCTAAGTATATCTCCTCATGGCGACTGTGCCTTCGCCGATTTATAAATTTTATTAAAAATTCTGAGTGGAATTTTTCTTTACGAAACCCTCGACGTAAGAAACTCACGTTAGGAAGGTGAACTACGTAGTCTCGTACGCTTTGTAGGTGAAGTGGTTTCCTGAAACATAAATTTTATATTGGAATCATGCAACTGCAAATAATATTTTTACAATTTTTAATTTCCTTTTCATTGTTTATGTTCTTTCACTCGCGCTCGAAACGTGCGGCGTCCATTTCCGTTCTGAATTGAAACTCGATTCGAATAGGCAATTTTTTATAATTATGTCGTAAGTGGAAACTATCGTTACCAAACTCAATTATTCTTTCATTAAGAGAAC
Organism: Orchestia grillus; assembly: GCA_014899125.1. Lineage (NCBI taxonomy): Eukaryota > Metazoa > Arthropoda > Malacostraca > Amphipoda > Talitridae > Orchestia > Orchestia grillus. The sequence goes on from VOMN01120546.1 coordinate 33,788, forward strand.
GAATAAGAATTAAATTCGCCCTATAACTGTTTCACACTGATCAAGAATTGTTACGGCAGCTTCAAGGTTATTTTTACGCCTTTAACGCGTTGACTCCGAAGGAGGTCATACATGTTACACGCGATCATCTAACTTAACCTAATGTAACCAAAGCACTATCATGTATACATACAAATTTTCGAGTTTTCTTCAAATTTCAAATTTGCGTTCATCAATCGAATAAGCTAGTTAAGATTAGAAAGAAAATTAATAGAGTAACCAAATTTGTGAAACCAAAATCCTTCATTTTTAAATTCACAGTAGAGATATTTGTCGCCATGTAATTTTACCTGAGTAGAGAATCAGAGTCAACGTGTTACGGCTGAAGCAAACGATTCGACGAGCGCTCGTCCGCTCCACGTCCTGGCTGCATGAAACCAACAGCGCCTGAGCTCCCAACCTTTACTCAACCTGTTTTTGTTAAGCATATGATTTCCCGAGGAAAATCAAAATGAAATTAAGGACAAGAATGAATGCATGAGCAGTTTTCATACCTATCGAATTTTAGAGCATATTCGTAGTCGAATTGAAACGCATATTTAATAATAGACGCTTGTTTTCCCGCTTCAGATAACGAATCAGAATTGATGAACACTACATCACCTTGTTGAAGTATTTTAAACATTCGAACCTACAGAAATCCGAGGTGTGTGGACACAAAATCGCTTACGCTGTAAGTGAAAATTTGAGCTCAGTTACGAACCGTTTGCCCTGACGTCTAAACTGGTGCCGCACGGCGAATGCAGAATGAACTAACGATCGAAAACTGAATAAAATCTTTGTGTACCGACGGTAACTCTAGCTACCGCCTTCATTTTAAGTATATTGAGAAAATTTTTTGAACTATATCCGTTTTTAGACTCTAGCTACTCGAGCTTGCATATCCCACTCGATCGTGGAGTCTGGAGTGTCCGACACGAGTCAGCCAGGTGTCGTGGCACGACTACACGGCGGATGCACGTGAATTACCGTTCCATAATAACCTTACCACCTCTGCAAGGTAATTTGCTAATTTTTATAGATGTTATGCTTATTTGAGTCACTAATGCCTCAATCAACGTAGAACTTGAAAATTTTTGCTATTCAAATCATAGTGCAGCCCTCTTTCATGGCTCAGGTATAGGTCGTTCAGGCTCTTCCTTAGCCTTAGTTTTGCCCATTCAATAAATCGACATTGTTCGGAGTAGTTTATTGTAGGAATATTCGCATATTCCTTTACTACCTTTCACCGTGAACAGTTTCGGACAGGGTAATACACACTGGGAGTAATTTACACATTTTGAAATATTTTGGAAGTTGTCTGAGAAAATAAGAAACATTGGTAAATTATCGTGAAAAAACTAAGGTACATGGAGTACGAGATGAAGTATATAATCGTTCAAAATAGGTGAAAGGAATTTATTTGAGCAATGTCGACAAGATCAAGAAAGATATACTGGACTGGCTATGAAAAGAGATCATTTCAAAAGAACTGAAGCAAGTCCACTCTATCGCAGTGCTAAATTAGCTCTTCGTGCTGACGATGCGCGCGCGTAACTTCAATTTCAACCTTTTGTCTCTTCTACGGTCATGAGAAAGAGTACAGGACGATGCTAACAAAGGATTAATTGATATACGCGTCGAGTGCACTTCCATTTTAGCAAAATCGTATCGAAATGTGGAGGGAAAGTCTACGCTGTTGATACCTTATTTTCCTTTCCCTTCTGTCGCTACAGCTACCCGACGCCTGCGAGGAAATAACTCGCATAATTGCCCTTCCTGAACTCCGAGGCAAGTAACTTATTTCGTTCGAACTGACCCGGATCCCGGCCGTCTCACTGCCTGCTCCAAAACCGCTCATCCGATTTGGAGGGACCGTTTGTCCCATAGGGATGCAGCCTCAAGCCTGGAGACACGATGCGTCCTAATGGCCAGTTGCAGCTTGCACTTCATCTTTGTAATGAGACACAGAGCGTCGATAAACTATACAGTTCGCTGTCTAAACGAAGGCACGGTCACCAGCTTCTCTCTTGCAATACATCAAAGCGTGCTGTCCTGTAAACCTCAAACACAATAAGTACAGGCAAGAACCACTTGTTCGCTCTCTTAGGAACAAATGTGACCCTATTTAACTGTAATGTAGAGGCATCCATCAGAACTGTCACACCGTTCTGACCGCTTGAACGTTAATGACGTGTGCAACATTGGCGGCATTGCGACGAATTAGAAAGCATTAATAAGTTTACAATTCTGAATAACTCTTTGTCACCAAGGTATGCGTGAAAGGAAGTTACTTTATTGCGAAGAATTCGGGCTCCAACTTTTTTTCGCTAAATTATTCTCGCGATGAACGTTATGTTCATCATGCCGCTGTTGGCAGTTGAAATCATTCGGCTCATTAGACTATGACAAGTTAGCAACACCAGGTGGACAAGTACACTTTCTAAAGTGAATGTTCGCCTCACTTATTTAATAAATAACTCCGCTTTTGTGAGGCTGCTTTCAATTAACACATTCTTTAATTTGCCTTTATTCGTCCTGCCGCAGTTTTGCAGGTCTTCAAGAACCAAAAGAAGTTATGAAAAACCTCCTGTATTGAAACATTCTAACGAGCGTCCGTTCCTTTTAACTCAGCGCATGTTATGACGCTGATACTCTTGCGTTTAATTGACGCTTGAGTGTGTGTTTACGGTCATTTCCGTCGGATTATTTCGCGAAAGTTTTCTTGCTATGAGCCGCTAGCCCCGCCGCAACTCGATTAAGCTGTTGTCATCAGGGGCTTCCGGACCTCGGGTTGGCGGATATTGCACGATGTTGAAACCGCGCCTGAGTGTGACATAGCGAATTGCCGCCTGTGCGTTCGGTCGCGATTTATTGGGCACGGGTCTTTCTCTGATCTCCTACGCTGCTTCCTGCCAATTACAGGCGCATCTCAAAGCGGTGCTACTCATTTTTTTGCCTCAGAGTTATCTCAAGACTTATGTCTATCAACATTGAGAAAGAAAGAGCTTCTGAATTCAATATCAAGAATATACATATTTCTTATTTTCTCCCGCTCCGTAAGACTCTCATAGTTTATCCGTTCACTTCTATTTGACACATGTAAGTCAGGCGTAATTGACTCGGCAGGGTTTGTAGGGCAACGTGGGCTGCCTACGTGGACTGTCATGCAGGCTACGTGGATGGCCATGCATGCTACGTGGACTGTGATGCAGGCTACGTGGATTGCCATGCAGGCTACGTGGACTGCCATGCAGGCTACGTGGACTGCCATGCAGGCTACGTGGACTGCCATGAAGGCTACGTGGACTGCCATGAAGGCTACGTGGACTGCCATGCAGGCTACGTGGATTGTCATGCAGGCTACGTGGACTGCCATGAAGGCTACGTGGACTGTCATACAGGCTACGTGGACTTACAGTCCACTTTGGGTTACGCGGACTACCACGTAGGGCTGTGTGGAGTGGCGAGGATGCTGGAACAGTGGAAACATTTTTATTCGTTTAAACTGCATGCCAGTAGTTCGGAATGCATAAAATATTTCATATATATCCTCGTGAAGAAAAAATGTAGAAATGGAAATGCGTCGAAAAAACTTGAACATTTCAAACCAACACGGAAATACAACGTCGTAAGGACAGCGTGAAATCTTTTCCATGGTCCTTCTTTATTTAATATGATTTTCTCATATACTAGAATGAATGGTTAATGTTCATCGTGCTCGCTCTTATTCATTGCTGATACTGTTATTCGTATCGGCACATTCGCTCGACGTGTTGAGAACTTCAAAAACACGCTCAACCACAGAAATTTCATACATCTGTCAATAGCGACTCATTAGTTTCTATCGTTCACAAAATTAGGCGTAAGGCTAACATTACTGTGCATTGGAAGTAACAATAACGCAGAGTCTCCTTGCTGTAGTTTTGGCGAAGCAACATACGCACAAGTACACATACTTGTGTCCTAACTACATACATCCCAGAGCGAAGAAAAAGACGACACGAGCTAGAAAGACTTTTAAGGCAAAGCTTGTCGCCTGTCGGAATAAGAGTAGAGCCTCTGTCTGCCGCGTGACTGCCAGGTTTGTTCTCCTTCACCAAACAGGGGCATGTGCGGTTCTATTTCGCTCGGAAATATATGGATATTAACCTCTGCGAATGTCCGTCGTTTAAAAAGTGAGACTGGTTCTAGAGCAGCCTTCCTTCTACCTGCAGGGTCATTCACGAGTTTAAAAACACTCTCCCCTACCATAAGGGCGGCTGATGCTCGATTGCTCGCTGCCGTAAAACGAAAGTTTCAAATTTATTGGCAGCCAAAAATAAGAATGAGAAACCAGCCGACTGCAGCTCACTCTATCTTCCCTGGGTGGTCTCGGCTGCGCCTCCTTGTAGTGCTGCTGCATTGTGTGTCGGACGACACGTTTGTGCCTTGTATTGGTGCATTGTGTCGGACGACACATTTGTGTCTTGTATTGGTGCATTGTGTCGGACGACACGTTTGTGTCTTGTATTGGTGCATTGTGTCGGACGACACGTTCGTGCCTTGTATTGGTGCATTGTGTCAGACGACACGTTCGTGTCTTGTATTGGTGCATTGTGTCAGACGACGCGTGTGTGCCTTCTATTGGTACATTGTGCCAGTACAGTGTATCAAATGACCCCCTACTGCATAACACTACTATACATCAAATGACGCGCTGCTGCACTGCATGAATATATTGTATCAAATGACATGCGAATGCAAAGTCCTTGTGCAGTCTACTTGTATTGTGGATAGCATCCTCGCTCATTTGCAGCTCAATATTGTATCAAAGGCGCAATGGGGCAGTGTGTAGATTCCATCAGCTAGACGACACGCCAGAGCATGTCTTGGGAACTTGTAACGTGCGTTTCACAGGGTCTCCTGCATTTGCGCTTGTAAATTCTGCAAATTGATCGACGGTGTTCCCTTTCACATAACGGATTACGCGGGGACGGGTCGATGCAATCCAGCTGAACTTCATTTTGATTGGTGGTAGAGAATTATTTCATAGCGGCTGTGTCAGGACAAGGACTTTTTTATTAATTTACTTATAGTAACCTTGCCATTTGCTAAGTTTTCTTTACACTCGGACGTGAGTAACCGCAACCTGAATAGACTAGCAACGAACTCCCATTGTGTTCCTAGAGGTAGAAGAATAATTTAACTCGCTAATCGCCCAGTGGCAATGTTAATGTCACCAACAAACAATGACAGCTTCGCTAGCTCGCCATTAGATTTTCAATTTCTTTGATTTGTTAAATTAAAGCCGAAATTTTTTAAGAAATGTTAACAAGGAAGCGCTTGAATGTGTTTTTCTGGGGAAGGATAGTTTCCGTTATCAGAGTAATCTGACTACAAGCCTGATGAGTAAACAGTATATGTGAATTCTGGAACGTTCCATTATTGATATTTGTTGAAAGGTGAGACGTTGTAACTAGAATGGTGTAAAATGTTCCAAGTCTCACGGTCAATATTTTCTCTTCAAAAGTCAACTTACATTAACAGTAATTTTTGCATTCGATGTCCGCAAAATTCTATATTATATAAACATTAGCTTCAAAGATCAATGTAAGTGTTGCATGAATGACTCATCCATGCTCTTGACCGCACGATCCACGGCTTAGCTTAGGATGAATTAAATCATTCATGCAATAACGCAGACCAACTACACAACATCAACTGAATTTTGTGAAATATTAAATTCCCAGGCTTCATTTTCAAGGATGAATTTGAGAATTTCTAATGAATTTGAGAATTTCTAATGAATTTCTAATGAATTTCCTGCTCTGCTCCGTCGAGTTAGTATACGAAACTCATTTTCAAGGGCATGAAATATTGAGAAGTGCGTCGGTTATATTGAAAGCACAATTCCTCATAAGAAATTCTCAAATTCATCCTTATAAATCATTTCGCATGCCTTTTTTGTTAGTTCATAAGTACGCTTTATGGCATATGAAGATCCAGCAGCGTGTCGCTCATTCCTCCGTCGGCTTTATTCTGTCATTTTCTTCACGGCCTAAATCGTGATACAGAATTGAATTATGGGAAAACCAGACACTTTGTCAATATATTGGTTTATAGGAATAACTTAGTCGCAGATACACTTGTTTTCCCGAGAACTCACGGCGTGGTATACAGGCTGTCTACAAGTTCTTAAGAGGATGAAGTACCTCATGTACGCGTCTCGTAGTTCAAATTCGAGTGATACTCCCTTGACCTAACCTACTACCGCTGATATTTCTATTCTGGCGAGTAATTACTATGTGTTTTAAAACCCAGTAGAAGCTACCGAAAAAAGAAGCTAACAAACGATTAGATATTTTTTTTTAATACATTTTCAATCTCAGCCCTAGCGATGTCGCGAGCGGCCTATTAACGCACCGTTTATTTGCTTTCGCAAAATTGTGTGGTAGATTCTATAGGGCGCAGTAGACAAGTTTCAGTAAGTGCACCATCCAGTTCTGGGCGCCTTAGATACTTGGAATAGGAGCCAGGACATCAGTCGTCTCCATCACCTCAACTAAGAAGTAGTCTCCCTCATTACGTGTTTTTACACGCATCTGTCATCCACGGACTACAATTTCTAGAATCGTGCAGTTTTTGAGCTAAATTCTAATTGGCATCCTTGGAGAAATTGTACCTCAATCAAGGCGAGAGCGGGCACGTCTGATTAGCCACGAGTGCGTCGGGCGCCCTCCTGTCGTCCGCTCTACACTCCCTCCGCCTGACTTACCACGAAGCCTTCCTTGCTAATAGACATGCTTCGCGTGTTGGCGTGATTAACCTTCATCTCCTTCTTCGATGCTCAAGTGTGTTAAATTGTAAAAATGCATCCGTACAAGCGGCCGTTTTTTATCTTTTCCTCATCTCATGTCGGAAGGCTGCAATGGTCACGGTTCAAAATGTCTCGTCGTTAGTCATCTTATATTTTAATTCTACTTTCATTATTATTCACTCACGATAAATTTTTCCCGAGTTTTAAAACAGCGTTCCATTGCGCTGGTGTATGGAGAGCTATATTTTTTCTGGAAAAAAAGTAACGTAACGTATCCCACTGCAAAAAGCATCTCCAGGATTTCTGAGTCTGTTTCGTTTTCTTTTGTCCGCGTTCCTTTGGTGCACAGGCTGCTGAGATGACAGTGAGATTTCGTCATTTTGTGATCACAATTCTCCTGCTCGCTTTGACAGGCTAATGAGTGTGTCAAAGCCCGTCATAGAGTGACGGTGAGTGAAGTTTTACAGTTGAAATTTCTTCAGAATACTTTAGTCAACAAAGAAATTCGTTTGGTGAAAAATACAATCCACAAAGGAATGAAGGCAAGGTTTAAGATGTGTTAACCCTGTTGCGAAAGCCTCGCCTGATTTTCTTTACTGTTGTCAACACCTATGAGATGGAACGTTTTCAATCTCCGAGTATCCGCTAAACTTAAACAAACAAGATTACGTCAAGCATTGGTGAGAAGAAACAAATTGCACTAACGAATTATTACAACTGTATGAGCTGTTTCAGAGTACGTGGATTAATTGAATTTATCTTCTCTTTGGCTCTTTACCTCGTGTTTTGCGGTTCAAAGTCTTTACCTTGATAATTCTATGCAAGTTCATAAGGTTTGCTATCACTGCAACACTATCGAGTTGCCTCTGTGTAGAATATTCGCTTGCTTGGAGTTTTCAAATGAGTTAATTGTAAGCACTCAATAATTTTTCACTAGCCCTCTGAAGGTTTGCATGTTTTTTCTGCCTCATTTTTTCGAGGACAGCTCGTGAAATGTTCCACCTATAGGACTATGGTGTAAAAGAAAGATTGTTTCACCTCTTAAATCTCTCATCTAACCTCAGTTAATGTAGTCGTTTATTAATATCGATGGAACAATATCGGAGCGAATTTTTTATATTTCTCTATAAAAAGTGTTTTAGCTTCTGTTTCCAGCTCTAAAACGTCTGAAAATTTACCTAATTTTCCCGTTTTTTAATAAATTTTAGCTCAACTTGAGAAGCACTTCAGCTAATTTCCACGAAAACGGCAGTAATTTATACCGGTTACATGAACCAAAGTCATATTCGTAGATAGGCTAATACGTCAACGTATATTCGTTGATGATTAGAATAAGATTATAGCGATATCAACAGTATAAAGTATTGTGATACACACCAATACCGTTCATCTTAAGCGATTGTACCCGAGGGACTTTACTTCCAACTTCAAGGGATAAAGAAAGGAATTATTTTCGTTGAATTGAGCTTAGCACCGAGTTCTTTCCCCTGCTAAGCCTGTGCAGATCTGACTGCGAAAGTCTGTACTGGAAACCTGTCTCTCTCAGCAATTCTCTTCTGGGAGTGGCAGTAATGTTGAGTGTTAATTCAAAGCATCCAGATCCTAACGAAAATATGGGCAACTCTTGGGGTAGTTCTTCCAAATACTCGTAAAACCACTAATTCATCTGTTTTAGTTCGGGTATATTTGTAATTTTAACTCTTAGTAAATATAGATATTTCTACTATGTGACAAAAAATGTGCATTCCCCCAGCGCTCTTCATTTTGAAACTAATGCATGAAGTTATGTTTAATATTCTGGAACTGCGAAATCGAGCCGGCGCGGATAGAGGATATTTAGAGTTTGTTTGCAGCTTAAGTTATCGTGCTTGATGTGCGCCAAAGTAATAGTAAACAATTTCAATCGTAAGTTTAACGCATATGCAGGTACGTACTTTCTGCAGTATCTCCTTTGGACGTTTCTCTTTCGGGCAGTTAAATTTTGCTAGAGGCTGTCGTGCATGTTGGTATATTTCATTTAACTTGTCGTCTATAATAACAGTTTATTCACTCTTAATCATTATTTTTACTTGATTTTTTCGTGTTTGACTTTAATAACTGATCACTGCAAATTTCCTCATAAAAATTTCATTTTTATTTGAAATATGAAGTGAACACGGAAGTTGCATAGTTCAATTAACTAAGTAGTGTGCAACACAAGCATAAAGACACTTTAGTAGAGTACTGATTATTCATCGTGATATATGTAGCTGACTGCAGAACTGCGCTAGCGATCTCAAGATCTTTCATTCTTATGAAAGAGTGTGAAATCTGTTTAGACTAGTAAATGCATATTCGTGTGCTTTCTGAGCGATATACAAGCACCGTTAATTTTCAGAAATTCATGTTTGCTTCATAATTGCGTAATTTTACGCCGCTATTGATGGTTCCAATATTTTATTTTTGTATCACTCAACTTCCACTTTTTGTTGCAGCACCGTCAGACAAAGAAAATTGGGTTAGACATTTAGGAAAACAGAAACTGTACTCTCTGGATTACATTTCAGTGTTAATCGTCAATAAGCACCTCAAGTGGCAGCGCTGAAATTTGTCATTCTTTATGATACCGATAATGCGTGCAAAATACCAATCATGGGAGCAATGCTTGACCGTTCTATAATAAAATATTGCATTTTGTTAGAGTGATTTCATTTAAACACAAGTGCTGAGTAGTAAACATCTCTTGCGAAAAATTGTGACCCCACGCATGACTTCTCAGTGATTAAAATTTCAAACTTAGCCAATAAATATTTCCCCTTCGATTTTGTACGTAGTAGTTTGATGATAAACAATAAAATATTTTAGTGTTACCGTAAAGTGACGATAGTACTACTTGCTGTGAAATAGTGATACAAATGGCATAATAAACCTATGGAAAAACTTGATAATTTCAAATGAACATTTTATTTGCCTAGTTCCCCTCTGGGAGCCTAGGATAGGCCATGTGAAAAATGGTTAGGTTAGGTTTTCTATTCTATGCTATGGGGAGCAGTGCCCGCAAGGAAGGGGACTGTTAGGTCACCTCAGCTATGGATAAGCCTACGGGACTTCTGCCTTTAGTGTCCACTTTGCTTCTTTCCGTTTTTATGCCTTCTTCGCTGATTATAATTCTTTATCTTTTCTTCCTTTTCCTTCTTAACGTGCTGTTTTTATGTGCAAGGGATCTAGGGTGAGAATACACCTTGTGCATAGATTCCCCGTTCCCCTAAATCCATACTAAATTGTCCGTAATCCTTCGAGTTGAGATATTCAGATTTACAGTAACGCTGCTATTCATACTAGTACTAGTACTTATCGTTTGCCTCATTTTAAATCACAAACTCTTCTTCGTCACCATTCTTTTCTTTTTTTCTGCGCATATTCTAAACCATGCGCCAGTAGAAGTAAGGAAAGTTCCTCTTATGGAAAATCGTCATATTCGAATTAAACTGTGAACTACGGAAACACAAAAAATCGTTCACACCTCAAGTGAGCTCACATTCTCTCTACACGTTAAACCTTGTGTCGATGCCTTAATGGACAGCTGAATGCAAATATTTTTAAAAATTACCGAGTACTCGGGTCGAAACTAGTATGTTCTTTACAACTAAATCGCCTTTAAGATATCCTACGAATGACAGCTTTACAACTTTTACCTGAGTTCCTGAAATGTTCGAAATTATTCCAAGCACTCTCCAGATATGTCTCATGTTTGTAATGCGACCTGACTTTTAATTTTCAGCTATTTTTACCCTAAGATATGATCATTACAAATTTATGTCATAAACAAGCGAAGGAAAAGAGAAAATTGAGGACGATAAAAGTCTGATTAAGGGTGGGCTGAAAAGTGTTGCATCCTCGCCCTCTACCAACAACCATGTAATTGTCCGCCAGCAAAAACGCCTGCATTATACGTGGGAAGTGTACTTCAGAAAAGATGGCGGTACACCCATGCATAATTGTCCCTCATTTAGCTGAGATAAAGATGTTGCTGATGAAACGTGCGCTTCAATCTGACACGGGCTAATGAGTCGGACATACAGCAGAAGTTTCCCTTCTCCGTTCATGACTGCGAAACCATACAGCTGGGATGAGAGGTTGTCATATTAGTTTAAATTGAGTCGCATTCACATGATTATTCCACTGTCTTCCCATATCAGCCTGCATGCTTCTAGTTGTATCATTGCTGTTACGTCACGATAATGTCGCTTACGTTAACTCAGGAGCCTGATCACCAACCTGAACTTGTTGAGAAAAAGTGTGACTACCATACTTATGAAGTATCGGTAGAATTTTGTTTTACATTATATTTATAACATTGGCTGCAAAGCGTTTCAAACGGTGAATGCGAACTTCCCTCATTCTCAATCTTTAAAAGTTCATTCTTATACAAAAAGTGCTTTACGTGGATGACTGAGCTGCGTAAGAGACTCCCTAGAGTGTGACCACCCTCTGTCGTGCTGAGATAACTACCTAACCTTCGTTGAAATCACCCTAACGACCACGACGGCAGAAACTCGCTTGAAGAGAAAATGCTCGGACATATGCAGTTCCAACGCCCAGAAGCCTTTCGTATTTGTGTGCATGAACCTTTATTTCACGGTGGACAGAAATTTTCGTTTGAATTACAGCTGAACTTTACATAGAAGCTGGATACTGAATTAACTTGCCAGAATTGGAGCACCCTATAAAAGCAACCTCGTAGTTATTTCACACTAGTTGGGAAACACGTTTCCAAGCACAGATAACATGCTACTTTGACGAGCGTGTCAAACAATTGTATTTATTTTATTTTCAAATATATTGATAAATCTTGTTTATTTTCAAAGATTCTATGGTTTCACTTACGTTATTGTCGTTCTGATAAGCAGATGAGCGAAAAAAGAACCGATGCTGAGAATTACTGCGAGAAAATCGTCTTGCGCTTCGTAATGATGCATTAGCTTATTTGAACGCGCGTATATATGCACTTGCCCACGCCTAATACAAACACCCAATGAAGTATCAATTTGAAAATCATTTAATATTTTTCAAGTATTCTCTAACTTGATCACTCGTTATTATTTATTTTTTGTTACGTCCATGGTGAAAAATGTCGAGCATAATTGACTGAATGTAAAATGAAGAAAATAAGGCTTAAAACATCTTTCTGTGAGGGAATGAAGACATAGACCAATTAAAGTTGTTTATATTTCGAGGGAGTCATAACCCAAATTATTCTCTGGAATTTCAAGGGATTAAAATTTAGGACATCCTGTACAAAAAGTGTACTATTAGCGTGTTACAAAATAATGGCCAATTTCAGAAACATACTTTAGTGAGGAAAAATAAGCATCGAAAATGTGAAAACTAGTCTAAATTTGAGCCTTGAGCATGTTTATACATATGTAGCTTTGTCATCAATCAATTATATTATTCGCTCTTCGTTGGTAACGTATTAGCAGTAATGCAACAAAATCTTTGGAAGCTGATTCCACCTCGGCTTAAACCTGAAATTTTTACCATTTCAAAAATGTGCTTTCAGCTGTTCGTTGCCGAGACTGTCTGTTACTCTCCTCATCTAAAATGCTCTCATCACCATTGCGGAATTTCTTAAGCCTTCTTTACTCCGACTGATCGCTTGTGGCCTCTTCATCTCATGCTCTGTTTACATTGGTAGCGGTTTGGTAGGCACTGTGCCCAAGCTTTAACTCGTACAAGAGAAGTTAGGGAAGATGTTTCTTTCTTTTATTCTCAATGAAGGGCTTATATGTTTCAAGAATATTTTCTGTTTGAAATAAGTTAAAAATATTTGAATTATTAATAATCAGGCTTTCCAAAATTTACCTAAAATGTACTGGGAATATAATGCTAAAATAATATTTTTAAACACACACTTAGATCGGCCATTATTTTTCTAACAGATGAGTAATATTAATGTTTTGCCTTTTTCAAAGTGGTATGATGAACGCAAGAGCAAGGGAAGGTGCTTGCAAGCTTATCATATTTCTTGACTAGAATTATTACTGTGTAACGTTTCTGTGTTGTGAGGGCTTGGTCGACTTCTTCCTGAGATCTAGGTCTGTTGTTCACAGCTGCGTACAGGGATTATTTAATTACTTCTAAGGTACTTTCGGGCAAGCGTGGGAAAAAGTCAAAAGGATTTTCGTGCGGATTTATTTATAAGCACATTGGGAGGTATGGTTTAACAATATAAGCTCGACCTGCAAGTGCTTAACTTGCAAACGTGAATTAAGTTGTAAGGGTTGCAAATCTGAAAAGGAGGAGACCGGCTACGGGAGGCCCGGGTTCGATTGAATTTCAGGTCTTAATGAATTAATTTTGAGCAGCTATTCCAGCTGCGAATTTTGCAAGCGAGGCACATCGGACTCTTATCTACCCGGAGGTCTGTCGTAATTACCTCTTCAGAAATTGCTGACAAATGACATTGCTCTACGTAAAGTCACCGTGAGAACTGATCAAACAGGAGAGTCTCGGAGCGAGGAGAACTAGTCTCCACACAATATTAAAAATCAAAAGAGAAAAGAAAATGAACATTTTGACCATAGAAGAATGACCATAGAATGAACGTTTCAACGTTTGGAAAAAAGTAGAAAAACTATATTACAATGAAATGGTGTAATCACGGACAATAAAACTAAGCCAATTGTAATGGAAATACTGACTGTGTGTTAGTTAAAACAGGTTTTTCTAATGAAATATACAAGGATTCTAAAATGCTTCAATCGGGTGCCCAAGAAGCGAAAGAAATTGTGGTAAAATCTTCCAGGTGGACAGGTAGATCCCATTTCCCTGCGTGAGAACGCACAGCAGAGTGGAGAGGAGTTGAGAGGGGAAGATTAGTGCGAAAACTCCTTCCATTAGCTCAGCCACCCTACCACCGAGCGCTCTAGTAAAAGAGCCGGCGTATTCCGTAGCAAATTGTGCACAATAGTGTTTACATACTACGGACAGTGGCATGGCTGTAGGACGTTTGCCTTTGCTATTAAAAGTGGAACCTATATTGCACTTGACAAATAAGTACAAGGTTGTATAAAATAACATTTATCTTTTATTCATTTGACAAATACTTACAAGGTTCCATATTTAATTTGGAAAGAAGGTTACCATTTCTTTCTTTGCTCTGGTGTTCATCATAAACTTCTGCAATAACCTAATAGTCAAATGAAGCTTTCCATGTTTGAACGGAGCTGAAGCGAACGAAGATGTCATAAATATTGAGACATTGCAGACTGTAGTGAGCAAATAATGCAGATTGATGATTTGAATGAGGGCCGAAGTTGCCGATCTTCGAGGTGTCAGAATTTGCCGCCGAAATTGAGCGGTGGAAAACATGGTTTTCGCGTACTCGACACACAGGCTTTCGACTAAACCGTTTCTCAGCTGCTGCTCCCCGGTCATCCCTACCCCTCTGCTGCCCTGCTTTGGACCTTGACATTTCCTGAATCCATGTTAAGTAAAGGCTAGAACATTGCGACTACAGGCCTTCTATTGCTCTGTAGGAAGCTCGTTGATGCTTGAACGAAAGAAGTTGTTTATTTCCCAAATGTACAGCGTGTGCGGTCGAAAAAACGTTAGGCTCTGAAATGAATTGATATGAGAAGAACTGTCAGACTTCTGACCTTTTAAAGGTTGGCTAAATAGAAGATGGATAAATAAATAATCGAAGATAGAAACAAGACTATATTCGATGTCATCCAATACAAAAAAGTTTCGTATACGTATAAGAAGACTTTCTGCAGCTAAAACTGCAGTCTACACTTCTCAAATTTTAAATATCTATAGAAGAAGAGGTAGACGGAATGTTAAAAATCATCTTTACATATTTCTTTAGTTTCATTTCAGTAGTTTCGTGTTCATATGAATTTCTAATAACACACAAACTAAAGTGAAAGTTTTTACAGATTTACAGAATAAAAATGGCAGTATTCGAACTGAGTTAAAAGTAGACGCAGAAGTGCTTGAAATTTTGTTTCTCACTTGATTTTTATAGAAGAATGACCTCTTTCATCGTCAGATATAAACTCTAAACTTAGGTATCTAGGTGGCGTTGGAGAATCAGGGTTTTGCTTATTCAACCGAGAATATAGACTCGCTGAAAGTGAAACAAGTCAGATGGATGAAAATTCGTCGACCGTCTAAGGACTTAGTTGCTCAATACAAGTCCTTTTCTGGCGTTGACGCTATTTGTGAACGCTGAAAATTGCCGGGTAGAGTAATCAATCGATACAAATTGTGTATTTACTTGAATTTTTTGACGTTTACGAAGCATTTGTGTCGGAACGTTTGATTAATAATAAAAAACAAAAAATCTTTGTAATACGAATTATTCAGTACTAGTTATACACGTACTTAAAATTAATGCGTTGTTAATATTATTGAATTTTTTAATGGTTTAACTCACTAGTCAATCAAAATAAATATCTTTTAAAACAGCCAATATGAGTATCTATAGGACACACATTACTCAACGGTAACTTTGGAAATTTTCCTGTTGATATCGCATAGTATACGTTTTGACTAACATTCCGAGCTGACACTAATTAATGAGCATTTTTGTTGATATAGATATCGTCAGTTCTTCCATAATTTTTATTGAAAGTTAATGAGGTCCGTTTTAAATATACGTGTTTTATTCGTGTAAGTTGATCTCAGTCAGTTATACGGGCAACGTGATTCTCAAATTGGCTAGCACCTTTTTTTGCCCATAGCTGCAATTTTGTCTCATTAGAATGAACGTGTCTGACCATCATAAGCTCCAACGATACTTAGTGTTTAATTTAATTATGAATTTCTCGGAAGTTAAGTTTGATGGCTATCGAACTTTGCTCATTGCAGATGTTAATTTTTTGGCGAGTGAGTATTATTACTGTATCCGCTTGTTCAACAGAATTAACAAAAATAATCCGAAACAAGAGCCTTGTGATTTGTCCTGTTACCAGATCCTTGTATTTAAATGTGTGCAATAAAATTTGCTCTTATATTTCTGAAGCAATAAAATTGCGTTTTAACGAATTGGTTGCAGGTGGAAAACTTTTTGAAAAAATTGACCAAGAAATTTTTTAATTTCTTTTGAATGTATTTCAACTGTTTTGGTACCTATAATTGGAAAATAGGGTTGGGAAGAATAGAGAACAGATGACTCAACAAGACCGGAAGGTAGGTAATGAAGAAATGGACCTTTAGAAAAGTAGAGTAGGGAGCATGCAGCACGCGACCAAAAAAGGAAAAAGAAAAAAAGCATATAAGACTTGAAAACGGTCAATCGCAAGATCCATTTTTTTTTGCTCATGTTTAATGTTTTTAGATCAATATAATATTGGGATGAGTCATGAATCGTCTAATTTCTTTATTTTTTAATTGGCGTTATTTAGCAGACTTATTTTATTGCCTAAAATTTTTTAGCGATGAAGTTTGAAAATAAAAATCTGCTGGTACGTATCTCTTAAGACGTCAAATTTACTTTAACAATCATTCAGGCACTAGTCTAAAGCTGCAGTTAAAATAAGCCGTAATGTTCTTTAAGGGGAAAATTGGAAAGTAAAGCACAGTATGCACTTAAAAGCTAGAGTTTAAAGGCTCCAATATCACTACGAGCCTTTGGTTGAATGGAGTTCGAAGTCTCTCAGGAAAACAACAAGATATTTACCTCTGATTCCATTTTTCCGTTGAGATGGTGAGTTCTGATGGTGATTTGGATGTGAGAGAGTATACCAATGGGAGTTCGTCGGAGAGATCCGGAGTTCCTGATTTGTCACAATGTCTAATTTAATAATAATTACCCAGTTCTCCGTCATCAAGTGTCTGCGAAATATGCTGGAAACGTAGAAGTATAAATAAGGGAATAAAAGCTTCCGGTCTGTGACTTACGTGTGGAAAATATGAAGTCTGTTCTTAACCCTCTTCCAATATTTGCAGTCGTGCTCCTACCTTCTTACTGTCTTTGGAATTGAGCGCAACATTTTCGCATTTGTAAGATCGTCTTTTCTACTGGTGAGTAAACACTGAGCATTTCATGCTGTGCAGAGAGCGGTTAGGATGCGAATTCAAGAACTTTTCAAGCCAAGTTACGCTGCGCATCGGTATCATTCATTTCAAATGTTGATAATGTCTCATCAACATTCGTAGCACATTTTGGTAAAGCATTTGTCTGAGGAATCATTTGTTTCGTTTGTTCCTCTCAAATTTCTTGGATATACCGAGCATTCGAAAACTGCTGTTAATCTGCCACGTTCTTCAGTGTGCTACTTTTAGCCTAAATTTTGGCCATGGAATATAGTTTGCCATCAAAAAAGTTACTTAAGGCGATGATATGGGTTCTTAAATGTGTAAACTTTCAGAGTTCTCCAGTAAAACTTGAGGACATTTGCTCTCGAACGAGCGGTTTCTCTTGCCACTCTTCATCGACTACCTCCTAAAGAAGCCTAATGAACATATCCTTCTATGTTGGGGTAGGATTTGCTAGCTTTAGCGGCGGGCCTGACACGAACTCCTCTCTAATCCTAAATTTAATCACCGGAACATGAACTTTCCGTGTAGAATGTAAAGTTCGTGCGACTCTTCTCTCAATATGCACTGAACACGCAGTGGAAAGCGCGCAACTTCTTTGCCTCTCTGCAAGCTGAAGAGCCGGCCATGATTTGTTCCTCTGTGAGTTTTCCTTCATATTTCTCTACTCTGAACACACTCTCCTTTCCTAAGTTTTATTGGATTTTAATGCTCCGCTTAGTCAGCTTTTAAGCATAGAATCCGATTATGTTAGTTTCAATGAAAGTATAGCTATGCAAGGTTTTGACGGCGGTATAGTTCTTCGAATATTTTACACCATCATAATTATTTGTCTAACTGCTTTATGAAATATTTAATCCATAAAATAATGCTACACAGTCTCTTTCTGTCTCATTTTCTTTACAAATTTACTTCATCATATCGATTTTAGTCATCCTCCGCTCAAACATATTGAACAAATAAAACATATACAATGAAATACAATCGTCAGAACGATTCTCAATAGTTTTTCTTTCTCACGGAATGCATTTGAAAATACCGTGAGGATTAAAATCTCGTTAAGACCAAAATTTGCGCTTGTCATGTAACTTAGTCCAGACGTCTGGGACCAAATTTCCTGGGTGAAGCCCTCCACAAAATTGTAAAGGTTGGCAGGTCGATAAAAAGTTCCCTGAGAATAGTAGTTTGTCTGCAACACTGACCAAGCGGAAGATAACGAGTCTTTGAAGCGCCCATGCTCTCAAATTGCGTCATTGGACCGCTTTTGCCTCCGTACACCGCTCCGAGCGTTACTTCACAGATCTTTCCGCTGCTCGAAATGAGTCACTAAACGAAGCTCACCAGAGAATTGTGCTTTTCGCTTAGCTTTGCCCGTTTAAGATGAACCTCTAAATTTAGTGGTTTCACTCCCCTATCTATTAGACTTTTCCCTTTCGGAATGCATTCAAAAAATTTAAGGCTATTATTTTCTTCTGTGGTAAGTCACCTATACGTTGATTTTTCTGCGTACTGTAGAATTCAGTCTGGCTCTTTTCGCATTTGTTGCTAATTATTCTACAGTGCCTTCCTATACAGGCGCGGCAACCAAACTTGCGTTGTCGCAATGTCGGATAAAGTTTTATTTTAGAATATACCTGAGGATGAATGTAAGATCCTGTGAAAACCCATACAGAGGCACATTCATTTCTATTTTTTCTAGTAGTAGTGTATCTGTTTCGACCGTTACAATGTTGTGTCTCGGTGACGACAAACGTTTTGACAAAATTTATGAAAGTAAACATTTTTATAGCTGCATCAGACATTTTGAACGAGTCTGGAAGCGGCTGTTGAAAGTGTGGATATAACTGCGCTCGTGTGTGCTCAATTCGACTGCTCTGAATGGCTCTCTACGATGACTGAAAGTAAAAATGAGCCTTTGCTGATGAATTGATGCAGGCAAACGGCGAACGATGCATGTCCTCATGACAGATGAAGGAAACGAGTTCCCGCGACTTTCTCGGTGCTGTGTAACAATGATTGAGCGCGTATGAAAGCATCGCCTACATACGCGTTTGGCCCGGGAATGAGTTCGGTGCTGCGTGGTCTCACGCCTCACCAGTTTAGTTCAAAGGAAGGCTTAGCGCCATCTCTAAATCCATTTTGTACGAAATAATCAGGTGCGTTGGTCGCCGTGCAGATAGCTTGCAAGTTTTAGACACACTGAGGTGTTTTACATAGATGAAAATTTACTGTCGTGAATACATGGTGTTATGTTGGGGTTATACGAAATATTTTATTCCTTGCTTCAACTGTTCTTTCTGCTTCTGTTTAATACAACTTACGCATAACTTTTGCAGGAATATATTAATTTACATTTTGGAGGGAAAATTAACTTTTTCAAGATTTGTCGTATTATTTTAAACCCACAAATGAATTAAAATTTTAAAAAATAAACAAGGTTACCTCGAGGGCTCAGGATTTGGAATGAGCTCTAGTTTAAATCATTGTGAGTTCTTTCCATCTATTCCCTTGCTTCGTTAGTTAATGTTCTAATGAGTCCAGATACCTCGACAACTAGCTGTTCTTAGTTCAATTTGCACGCCTTATTTTTCATGCCGCTGCCACGGGTGCTTGTGCGACTAAATTCGGTACAGATAGCAAGTCTAATGATCGCCGACGTCGCATCAACGATTGAAGATAAATATGGAGATCAATCTTCCTTTATAGGGAGGATTGCACTACAATGAATGTATGTGTCACCATGAACAAATAAAAAGATATTCCTATGTGTCTGCCGATATTTGTTTAATAACAGCTTTGTGTATCACATCAGTCTCTTATAGGTAAATGATTTATAAATTGTTCTCTATATTGTATCATACACTAACAGAATCTAAGCTGAAATATGAAATTGGGAGCGAACTTACTGGCAGTTGTAACGCCTAACTTTCTTTCCACTTGAGGACTGAATGATTATCTTAAATGTATAAATTGGAAGGTTTCTAGTTCATTTGGTACTGCAGTGAGACAAGCTAGAAGAATGCGGGTCTCATTGATTTGTTATCATTTGTTTGTGCGCGACAAATGCCTAGATTGCGGTAATCTCATCAATTTGTTGCAGAATCTACAGATGTTGTAGAATAACTGATAGTAGGAGACTAGCCTAATTTATTAGTTGGATGAGTCTCCGGGTGCCGTGGTGTTACGATGGAAAGTAAGTCGAGTTACACTGGAATTTTTTAATGTTGTACGCTGGCAGTAAAGGGAAGAAAGTCTTAAATTATTTATATAGTCTGTACTTTAGACCAACTGCATAGGAAACAGGTCCTACTAATTTGCAGCAGAGTCTACCCGCACTCTAGACCAACTGCAGAGCGGGCAGGCCCTACTAATTTACAGAGTCCACCTGCGCCGTAGACTAACTGCAGAGGAGGCAAGTCTCGCCAATTTGCAGTAAGGTCGGCTTGTGCAGCTAAGAGCCGCCATTCTCTCGTTGGGCCAGAGGGGCTCGCTCATTCATTGCTGAGGCGAGTTTTTTGCGGCGGTCGGCCGGAGCCCCGACCGCAACAGGAACGGCCCTCCGCTGCTCCGGATGCTGGCCACGCATCGAAACAAATCTCGGCACTACGACGACCTGCCCGCTGCGGTCCCCATTAAGGCAGGTTAAGAGTGCCGGTCTTCCCTTCTTTGCACTTCAGTTCAATCTATCTAAACAATGGCTGGAAAAATTTACGAGGTCTTCCTTCTTTTTATTAGCGTCTCGTATGTCAGAATTTACATACTTAAATACAAACTCAATATGGATGTAGTCGCTTTCAAGCGATCTGAATTTTTGGTAATGGTTTTTACATTCCGCTCAAGGTGTTCCGTTGGTGAAGCTTTTTTAGGAAAGTTAAATTAATCTAATCACCGGAACCTTAGTAGAACGTAGGCCAAATCTCAACACTGACCAAACTGCCGTTGCTTTATTTACGCAATAGCCTATTTTATATTAGGTTAGGTTGTTTTTGTGAACCGTTCCATCAGAAAGTGTGTATGTTGTCACTATATACGTATATTTTGTTTCCTGAAATGTTAACCGTATGAGAAAGTATAAACTTTATTCTATTATTTCAGATATGATTCATTGATAATAACATTTTAGTCGAAATCAGCAGGTCAGAGTGCGAAAATAGATTATTTTTACCTCGACCTTCATTTTTCTTTTCATTGTAACGATATTTTTCATCAGTTTATCAACTAGTATCGAGGAGTTCTTAATACGGACCTGGTAGTATATATGTTATACATAAATACGTGTTATTCACGTACAGGAGGAAGAAAAAGTTGTTCTAACTCGCAGAGAAACCTAGAAATTGGAATGATTTCTCCTTGAATGTACTTTGCCCTTATTTCGGGTGCATGGGGCACTACTTACCGTGATAGCCTCAAAGGTGGAAAGTAAGGATTCGACTGGTTTTCACGTAACCGGGGAGTACTTTACTTGGAAAGGAAACTTAAACCTCACATTCCTCACATCCTTCAGTAGTTCTAAGGGATAGAAACCCGAAGGTAAAATATTTTGGAATTAAAAAGATTCTTTATTATATCCATCGTCAGACTGCGGCCCAACTCGGGACAATGTGAGTTAGATCCCCCTATGTATATCATCGCAAGATTCCTACGCAACGTTACTGGGATTGACAAGCACACAACTAACCCTTCGTATTTTAGGGCTCTGGTAGATCTCCGAATGATTGAAGTGAGGCAAGAAATAAACTTAGCCTCGTCAAATGATCAGTTCTCCATGCTTATGTGATCTTTTTGACATAAGAATATGAGTTTTTATTTCCCACGGGTTTGATTTCATGCTTTGACAAAAGATTTCATGCTTATCAACTCGTCGGTAAAAGTCTTCATTCCTTTATACGACATCGGCCTCTGAAAACTGAGTTGAAGCCAAGGAACACACTTTTACATGCTTCTATGCTCGGAAAAAAACTGTTGCTCGATTTCCGACTCTGCACTGCAAAAAACAAACATGCGATTGATAAATTCTGCTAGTAGTTTTTATAAGACCTTAACAATTCGCAACACCGTGAAAGCTAGTATCGTTGTTTCATACTATCATAATTGATTTTTTTTAAAGCATTTAAATACCCATTTTTATGAAGTGGTTGTTCAAAAGGGAAACACTTGTGGCTTGTACATGATTTTAATTCTCATGATTTAAATTTCAACCCAATTATTACTGTTCTCTCGCAGTTTTTCGAACTTTAGAAAGACTTGCAATTTTAAGTGTACGAATGGAACATGAACATGAAGTTCGCAAATATGCAGAGGGAGCCAACAAAATGGACTCACGGTCTACAATCCAATAATTTCGAAACAAAACGACTTGCACCTGCTAATTTCCAGCTGAAGTGAAGTGTAACTGTTATATTTGCCTTGGGTAGGTAGTGCTTGCTGGAAATTTGCGTGCTTGCGCACGCCTTTTGCTTCGAAATTTTTGGATTACGAACAGTGAGTGTATATTTTCGCATTCCTCTGTTGTCCTCATTTCAAACTCGTAAATAAAATAAATTTGTGCGATATGCAGCCTCCGTACGAGAACGACGTGAAGAAGTAGCGATGGAAATAATGGTAACTTTTTCAACATAATACAAAATTAATATTTTCCAAACCCATTATGGAAGTTGAAAAATTGATGGACCATTGTCACAGCAATGATATTCATTCCCGAATTTTATTTCACTCTAAGGCTGTGCTCGCTCAAAGCAGGGTGTGTTCCGATCTCCTCCAACAAAACAGCTCAACTGGAAACTGTGATCGTGCGGGCTTCGCCCGACTTTTGTTCGATTGTAAGATTTTAATGTTACTCGACGATATTTTGGAAAAGGTTCAAATGAAAAAGAATACGTAATTTCTATGTCAAAAATTGAAGTTGGTAACTCGTTTGACGTACTGGAACCAATAAGGAGGCTCTCTTAAATTTGAGGAATTTAGCCTAGCGCTGGAGCCTGGAAACCTCCCGACGTACGAGCGCGCATTTGCTTGGCTTTGATTGTGAACTGAAGCTTCTCTACTGTGCACAAGCATAAATATTCCTGTGAACATTACGCCCTTGTTTTTTTGGGTGGATATCTATGAATACTTTGGAGGTACATACCGGTCTCAAAGCATGCTAAGACACGCAATGAGCACATAATCTTCGAGATTACATACTTCACTTCACCACCTGAGAGCAGCTAGGTTCCCATGAAGATCCGCTTACGGGAAGTATTTTTGTGCTCACCCCCCACTAGGAGTCCCCGAATGTTTGTGGCACAGAGAAAAAGTTTCAATCTTTACGAGCCGTCGTGCGCTCGCCGCTATGATGCCTTCGCCAAGTGACAACCAAACTTACGTAGAAAAATATTTACTTTACGTGTTGTGCTATTGTTAGCTCGTCTCATATTTTAAAAAGCAACGCTGAGCTCCGAGTAGTACAATCTACTGTCGTGAGCTAAGTGCAGAATAAACGTATAATGAAGTGATTTTTAAAATACATGCGAGGTAGGGCGACTTCAGCGTTCTTCAGTCGCTGGACATGAGCCTAAAGACTGAATATTTACTTATATATTCCAAAGAATATATATTAGTAAATGTCTCGAGTTGGTCTTAGGAACGTACCCCCAGTCAGCCACACAGAATTTCTCAAATTACGCTAGGATGTGTTTTCAGAGCCGCATAAATTTTTTCAAGGGATATTATTATTTCACTGACTTTTAGGAGCAAATAAAAATAGATTGCGCCAACTGGAAGGCTGAAAACAATTTTGTATCGTTTTTCTCAGCACCTTTGCACCGTTTGCTGCGGTGGAGACCTCGCGACTGAAATTAGCTGCTCAGGTGAAACAAGGATAACAAAAAGAGCTCGAAGATTTTGCCGTTTGCAGCAAATTGCTTTGTCTTTCCCTGACTTTAGGATATAAGAGGCCCTCGCTTTCATGACGAGGATGATTTTCAGTGAAATCTATTTTGAAGTGCGCTCATTTTTTTATTATTTCAAAATTTCAATCTCTATTTCCGAATCAGAACTGTATTCGCTTCATTTGATGGTCAGTTTTTTATTTATTATGTGATGTGGGATTGTAATTTCTGCTAGAAAATATTGCTCGTTTATGAAAGTTTAATGAAGCGAGTTCAACAACATTTGATTTTCCAATTGTTTTTTTTCTGGTGTATGGAATCTCCTACGTCTGACACGTGGCGTAATTTTCTGGGTCTTTTCCTGAAGATTAAATGCTATTTACACACAAAGTAAAATAACAAACTACACGTGCATTGCCGATCACGTTGTCCACCTATTGGAAATGACCGTTTAATTTACATACAGAGTTCTAAATGCATCAATTAAAAGATAGGCGGCGTTTGCCTGGGCGAGATGGTATAAATTTATCGGGTATTTTTTTAGCCGAGGTTTGTGTTCATACGAGTGGGCTGGAGAGGCGGTGAAAGTAGCCTATGCTCGGCAGCTGCTGCCGCTGCATCTGCCTGGCGCAGCTCGTAAAGCGCTCTGGCCTTCGCCGCTGCAGCGCGTCGTCGCGGCCCAGTTGCAGTCACCAACACCGGGGGCCATAATGTTATTGTAATTTAGCTTCTGCAGTGATTTGTCAACTACCGCACCGTTTCTTAACTTCCTTTTCCCTGAACAATTACTAAGCAAGTTAAGCCTAAACGTTTGAGGCGACCGCTCAACAGCCCGGAACTTCGCTAGAAGGACATGTTGCTTACCGCTGTAATCCTTCACGTCCGATCGAAAGCTTCGTTAAATATGCGAGCTTTGCTGAAACACTGTTTTTTCCTGTGCTAGTCAGCAAAAGCGACCGCTTAATGAGAGCTGCCAGTTCGCTGAATCCGATGCAAAATATCAAGCGAGCTCATTGATGTTATCAAAGATCATAAGTGAAACCGCTGTAGAATTTTGCGGCCGCTGTTTTGAAACCTACTGAGCAATGCGCTGTGGGATGTCCGAGTTTATCACAGCAGGCGCTGTCGTAAGTTCGGTTTACGTATTGAAAGCAACCATAACGTGCTAGAAAGAACACTTTTAAGTGTTGTGAAAGAACAAGCCAACTATTAGGTAACATTTTACACATGTATACATGAACTGCACCTTTAACCGTATTTACCAGTCAGCCCTACTATTAGGTAACACTTTACACATGTATACATGACCTGTACCTTTAGCAGTATTTACCAGTCAGCTGGCTTTTATGCTCGTACGAAATCGAGAAAAACAATTCGTGATTGAAATCACTCTAATTGCTAAAGTTTACAGGAACCACTTACGTACTACGCTCAAGACTTGTTCAACCGTCAATTCGGAGAAGATGTTTAATGATATTTCTACGAAGGCTAACTCCAAATCGCTGATGGAACGTGGTCGTAAGAAGACCAGGCCGTGTGTAGACAAACCAGTCTCGGAATCATTGAGCAATAAGGTTCTCGGGCGGGTGAGCGCTAGCCTATACGGATTCAATTATTTTCGATTGTCTTGTGTTGTTGTAGCTGTGCGACAGGACGGCGGTTTTCTAACGGCACGCCCATTATTTGCTAGCCCATAACTCAGCGGCCAGCATTGCGATGTGTAGCATTATAGGTCCTGCTCTCATTTGTGGTCTTATGCCTTCATCAATCTTTAGCCCCTTTCCATGTCTGGAAAGCTCAGGTATCAAAGCATTTCATATGCTGCTAACTTTACAACATGAAATGTGTTCCGAACGTTTACGTGAGATGTTTGTGGAAATGAGAATACACAATATTTTTTCCGATAAACCTATTTCAGTCCCTATCAGTTGTTCTACATTTGGTAACTCCGGAGTGTTAGTTATGCTCAAATAAATGGTCCCTTCTCTCCGCTCTCTTTGGATCAGATTTTGTGTGGGTTGAGAGCTTTGAACTAACTATTAATCTATTCATGCTCGACTTACTTGTGGTGAGATTTTGCCTTGCGAGGTAACGTTAGACGCGTACATATTAAAAATTGAGCTGTATAGAAATATGTTCTGGCACTTTGGTATAGAAGTTTCTCAAAAAGAGCAAGATGTATTTTCCAAAAATGAACCCCTTGCACCAACCCTTGGCAGTTTTTTGCGGGTTAGGAAAGCATTTGAAAGTCAGTCGTGCCCTTTGATCTCTGTGAATGAGCAGGCAACTTTTGCCACATCTTAATTAACCTTCCAGACGTGGATAAGCGAAGACAGGGACATTACGTTTGGTGCAGCAAATAATAACAATATTACGAATTCAGGTATGTACTGTACGTGATTATTTTTACTGATCGTAAATAATTAAATATTATTATTTACTACAATAACATTCGCACCTCCCGGTCTGTCAACAGAGGCTTTTCGAGGTGCCGTTGACGGGCTGTCAAAACCACACAACTTTTATAATCCTTGCCCTTCTCAGAGTGGCACGTCCGTACACTTTCTCCTGGCACTGCACCGGGCTCAATTTTGCTGATTGTGCTCTCGAATTGACTGGCAATTTCTAACGATCGGAAGGAAGCATTTTCGACAAAATGAAAATTCTAGTTTCGATTTTCTATGAAAACTTCGCATACCTCTTGGATAGAGCAAAAATAACCAATTGTAAGTGCGTATTTTGTACAATATCGCATACCTCTTGGATGGAGCAAAATTATCCTTCAATTGTGAGTGCGAATTTTGTATAATATCGCCATGGGAACATGATTTTAGGCCTTGGCAATTAAGAGTTATTTCCTGACTTCATTCATTTCAAGACAATGTTTTTGTATTATACGTGTATACCTGCGTTATACTTGTATTATACTTATAATATACTTGTAAATTATATTACTTATTGTTGACAGTATATTTAAAATAGGCCAACTTGAAAATTCCCTCAAGCAAAGTTCCATCCATGAAATTATTCTTATTATCTTGTTTAACGGCAACAAGTTATAGACTAAATATTATTGTTTAAACCCAGAAATAAGACAAGTGAAGCTTTGTCTCACGGTTTTTTCAGGCCCCGCTTGCCAGGCTTCTTTGTTCTTGAATTAGAGGTAATTTTTATGTAATTTTACCGGTATTTGCTCTGCCGTTTTTATGTAATTTTTGTTCACTCATAAGTACATATTTTTTGTTCCCGGATTAGAAGTGATTTTCGTCAGTCAAGGTAGACGCAAATATCTTGAAAACAGGTTAGAATTGACGTTTAGATAATAACGGGAATGTAATACTAGGCAAACTTATTTTTTGAGTACATTTAATATGTATCTCATGTTGAGGATTCTTGATAAACTTTACGTTGTTCAAAATAATATAGGCACATCAAGTGTTTTTATTTTCAAAGCGATTTTTGTTAGACGCATAGCATACGCACGAGATCGCAATCCAGATCCACGAGATCGCAATCCATAACTCGAGATCGCAATCCATACCACGAGATCGCAATCCACACCCACGAGACCGCAATCCACACCCACGAGATCGCAATCCATACCCACGAGATCGCAATCCATACCCACGAGATCGCAATCCATACCCACGAGATCGCAATCCATACCCACAAGATCGCATGGCATACCCACGAGATCGCATGGCATACCCATGAGATCGCAATCCATACCCACCCATGAGATCGCAATCCATACTCATGAGATCTTTTGATACGACGAGCCTCTCCTCTGGAGCTCACAGTTCAAAAGGAATTTTAACGTTCCAATTTGAATATTTTGTCTCACAAGAAATCCAAGCAATGCAGTGGTGTTCATAATTACCACCTGGTTAAAAACTGGAATAATGATAGGTTTGACAACGATCATGGCGAGGACTTTGTGAAATTAAAAACTGTCAAAATTCACACGCCGTATTTTTCAAGAGGAATTACTTAAGATTATAAATTTTATGATGTCTTAAATTCTTTTCAGCAAAAAGTTTTTGTTCTCTCAGAAAGAATACAAGGAAGTTTTCTATTAAATATTGATGTATATGGCAATCGAAATTTAAATAATGTTCAAATTTTAAAGTCTGTTAATGTTCATTATCGTTTTCCTTCTGTTAAGGTACATCATCATGCAAGCTGAACATTATTACACGAATTGAATTATACTTAGTTATTATATGTTGAATTCATTGGTATGTCTATTTTAAATTTTTTAACGAGCAATTTGAAATTCACATGATACAAAAATGTTTTACTTTGTTTTACTGGCGATAAAAATTTGCAACTTCATTTTGTCAATAATAAGCACTCGTTTATAATAAATTTTAAGTTTATTCCATTAACTTTACGCAATTAGACGAGTTTTAGGCCCGTTTTCTTTTGTTGACCGACGGTAACTTTAGGTGTCATCCTTATTTCAATGGCATAGGAGACAAATTAGACTCTAAATTCTTTTTTAAAACCCTATCTGGGACTCGAGTTACCCTTATCACACGCTCACTTGGAGATGAGGGTAGCCGATATGTACAGGTGGCATGTGGTGGTTTCAAGCGAGTACACCAAATTTATTACATGTACCCATACACTGTTAACACCTGAATAGTATGGAAGTATATATTTTGCTTATCTAGGTTATTTATTTCTAAATGGACTTGAATATTATAGATATTCATGCAATAATACTCAAAGAATTATATGATACAATGTTTGTGATGTCAAAAATTCTGAGAGAAATTCGGGTTCCGCTTGCCTACGGTGCACAGAGTTCTCACATTTGTAACCAAGAAAACTATAAATATTTTGATTTAAGGACAGCATTCTTAAGGGGATTAAGAAGGAGCTTAATATAATTCTTGAAATGGATTCATGAGACAGGTTCTTGATAGAAACAATACACGGGTTAAAAGCTCAAATGTCTTGAAATCAAGAGAAGTCCGCGCGAAAACATAGTCTTCAAATGGCAATTTCATTCACTTTTAAAATTTCCACGGCGATTAAATTACAAGGGTTGAAGTTATTGGCATAAGTTAAAAAGCATTTCTTCCGTCAAGGGAAAATAAATATTATTGTCCCTATTACCTGACGGTTGCGAACGACGATGCGTCTCAGTAATGATTCGATCATAATTGATGAATAGATTTCCAGAGCAGATTCCCGAAAGAAGAACCTTCTCCTCCCGTGGAAACATTATGTTCTGTGAATGTAGTCGAAAGCGTTCCGCTCTTGGTGTCCCTATACCAGTCGCTACGATCGTTGTCGCTGTTGGACATGACGTCACTTTTCTTACTTCTCCTATGACAATCTGTCAGTACCGACATGCGTAGCTGTCCCTTTTTATGACATCATTACTGACCTCGTGAGCTGAGAGCGTATGGTTTACTCGAATGAATCGATGGTCGAAACACGCAGAGGCGGGCTTCACGGTGACGATGTTCGTCGAGAAAATGAAAATTTCTTGTTAAAATTTCACTTTATCTGTCCAGTAAATGGCTATCATTTGGACGACTGTATATTGTTGCATTTATGACCAAAGGTTCATTACAAAAATTGTAGTGTACTGCACAATCCGTGCAAAATAACCTCATAATGCTTGAAATAAAATGATGTGAAAGAAGTATTTAATGTGCAAAAGATGTCATTGAATATAAAAGTAAATATTTTAAAATATGAGATTAAATGTATTGAGATTGTATTCATGCTAAATAATTACTGCAAGGGCCTATGTATTGCGTTTGAATATATCTCAATTTGTGTACACGTTTTCTTCCGCAAGAACCGTATCTGTGATATTTTTCTCGCAAACAAATCCATTTTTTACTTTCACGAACGCAAGTAGCGAAGTGCATAACATTGGTCAGTTGTGTAAAAGATTAGTTTCTGTAATTAGCGTTGTAAAAGTTCGTGCCAATTTTAGGTGGGAGTATGAGTTAAATAAGACCAACCACTCCTGGTGTTCGTCATCAACCGTGGCTCAGTCCATGAAGGAATGATGCTTTCATAGTTCAGGTATTATTTTCTTGTTCGCTTCTCTGAAAAATGAGTGCGTTTAATCACTCCTGTTACGTCGAAAAGATGAAGGGTGAATTTTATTCTACGGAGTTGTAATAATTTAACTGAGTTCCGAAAAAAAATTTGTAGCTGGTTCAGATGAATAGACAAGGTAATGATCGTTTTCACACTTTACCACGTAAATTCAGGTCTTGCAATGAACTGACTTTTTTGCTTATTGTTTGCGTATTTATGTAGAAAAACATGAAGGGGTTAACAATAAGTCAGATTCTTCTCCTAATATTGACAGGTGAATTTAAGCCCGTTGAAGTAGTACCAATATTTTGTAAAAGTGAAATTTGAAGTCACATCAGGGCGTAAAGGGTTAATTAGCTTTGGCTGCGATGACTTCAGCGTCAGCAAGATGCAAGGTCCTCGATGAAATCGTCAAACTCATTCGGTCATTTGAAACAAAAATATGTATGAAACTTTCTACACAGTATGAGCTACACCTTATTCGAGAAAAACTACTGAATCACTCCCTCATCCCAAGTTCTCGTGAAGTAATATTTCTTGCGGACTAAGTCTCAAACCACGTTTAATGACTGACACAGCTATGCTAAACGATTTGAACATCAGCAGCAGCCGTTGTTCAAAGGCTAATGCTAATCGAAACATCGCTTGAAAACCATAAGCTACTTACCGACGTTCCCTGATGGAAGCTTTGTTGCACGTGACGCTTATCGTGACAAATGTATGTAACACATATGTTTAGTTTTCATACAAGAGGATTCAGAGAGGGAAGTTCGGGGTCTAGGTTGGATCCATCAAGTGTTAACTTTAGAATCATGGGTGGCGACTTACCAATGGGATTTGCGATTGCACAAGAGATTACATTGAAAACATAATAATTATTTCAATGAAATGCGAAGGTAGATTTATTATTTTTACAATTTCAAACAGCTTACTTCTAATTTCAATGACCTCATTAAATGTCATTTGTCCAGCTTACATACCTGACCTTCCGGGGTATATTTAAACGTTATGTCGATATTGTCTGCTATTACGGAATGATGTCATGAGACCGAATAACGAACATAGCCACTCTATGTTTATTTGAATACGAGTGGGTATAATTCTTTTGGCCAACGGTGATCAACTCAGCGATAAATCTTGCGTATTTCTGCAGAAAAACACTCCTAGTTTCATGCACGTAAACTTCACTTTTTCGGTTTGTGTTTCTTTTCTTTTTTCTGCCTATTTTTATTGCATTCATGGCCCAAACTTTTGTTTTTCTGTCCACTTGCCCTTTAGAGCTGACGAGACGACCGCCTCCCCTTGCCACGGAAGACGATTTCACGTGTTTTGTTCATCTCTTGTACACTTTCTGGCACCTGCTACGTCGCCTGGCGTGCATAATGGCTTTCGAAAGAGATATGTTTATACTATTTTGAGCTGCAACAATTTATCTGAAAAAATTGGTACAACGCTCTCTTGTCGTGAATTTCATTTCTGTGCTGCGTATATCAACGAAAAAAATGTTAAACAGTTGGCTGCAGCAAAATGAGTCTATAGTTGATATCTAACGAGCGATGATATTCAGTCATTTACTTTCATTATATGACGGCTAAAATCAGTGTCCAGGTGGATTTGACTGATAAAGATTTCATTCAACGCTCCATTTCTCTGCCACTGAAAGAATCAAAGCTACCTTCTGTACTCGCTCGACCAGACGACGGACCCCGGTAGGCGGTCGAGCTTACGCCCGTCGTGGTGCACCAGCCAAGCGTAGCGGCGCTGCCCTGTCCTCTGCAGCCGCCTTCCAGATTCTTATCGGGAAAATAATGACTTTCTCTTCTGCAATGGAACTATTACGGGAGAATTTAGTCTTTGGCTGGAAAGCCAATGATGATGCGATCTACGTAGCAAATCTTAACTCCCTCTCGAACAACCTAATGTATAGAGAATTATTTATTTTCAATATTTGAAGTTGTAGATGCTGAAAGTAAGTTCACTTCAGCTTCTCATAATTTCGAATCGTTTCTCGCTAGATTACCGATGCTTTTGATCTTCTTTTTCAAGATATTACGCCCTCATTTTTTATTGACTTTCGAAGAACTTCAAGAACTTTTATCTATGAGCATTGCCTAGCCTCATGCTGCAGTAAATCTCTCCACTCATGACGATGTTAATAAACTTTGCAGAACAATGAAGTGCTTGAAGCCTTGAAGCCTTCACGTATCAACTGTGTAAGTGACCCACTGTTGTTACACAATTCTACTCATCACAAACGACATATCAGATCAAAATCTAAGTACGACTTGACGTTAAAAAGTCATCCTTAAATAAATATAGGCCGAAATGATGCTTAAGGAGCATGAAAAAAATAGCTTAGCTTGAGATATTTACCAGTAACTGAAGCTCTATTTAACCATTCTCTGAATCAATTTCAATCGTCAAAGTTTCCTTAATTTCAAAATATATTTCTTACAGAGCAATGCTAAATGATACGCATCGGGACACACAATGATGCGTAGACAATGAACTTCAAAGCGTACTTCGGGCAAAGTACGAGTTTTCCGACGCAGAATGTGGTGAATAGAAAATTCTCTCCAGGGATCTCGCAAGTGTAGAGGACGCTCCTCTAGCAACGAAAAATAGTGATCTCCAAGTGCCTCTTTTAGAAAACATCCAGATTGTTCTCGTTATGCTTCATAAGTTTAAATGCCAATTAAGAGTTAGGAGGTAGAACTAATTTGTTATCACCCAGGTATCACAAGTAGGTATCAAACCTCAGGCTTCAAACGTGTATCTCACAAAAACTATGATTAGTAAAAGGTGGAAACCGTTCATATTAGATTTCAGAAACCTTTGATACGGCTTAGTGGATGCCCATGTCATCAGAAGCATAGTTATCAAGATTTTATCTCTGCGTTCTGTAACAATTTATCAACTGCTATGTATCCATACAATATTGTGGTACACTAAGTTTATATATTTATTTGTTTCTTTCTTGTCCGTAACCATTTATTGACACACCGAAAGAATTAGAATATTCATGGGTCTAGATGCTGGGGTGCGTATTCCTGGTCAGTGGGAATGCTGGTATTTCAAAAAGGTCTCTAATAAGTCTCTCATTATGACATTCTAACTCACGTATATTTTTGTGCACTCTTTAATTAAAAGGTCCGTCAGTGAACAGGAATTCGTCAGATACATGTTGATAACGTTTCTATTGTGATGGAATACTTCCTTTCTTGCTACCTTTATACTTTGTTTCCAAGCCACTCAAGGGGGGTAAGATAGGGTATAACATTAGTTAGGTTTGTCTATCTTATGCTATGGGTACTAGCATCCTCAGAAGGATATTGTAAGGTTACCTCAGCTTTAGCTAGGCTTTCGGGACACACGTCTTTCGTGCCCACTTTACTTCTCCCCATTTTCATACCTTCTTTGCTGATGATTCTTTATCTTTTTTTCCTCTTCTTAACACGTTGACTCCGAAGTGAGTCATATATGGTACACGCGATCATCTAACCTAGCCTAATGTAAAGCACTATCATGTATAAATATAAATTTTCGAGTTTTCTTCAAATTTGTGTTCATCAATCGAATAAGCTAGTTCTGATTAGAAAGAAAATTAATAGAGTAACTAAATTTGTGAAACCAAAATCCTTCACATTTAAATTCACAGCAGAGATATTTGTCGGCATGTAATTTTACCTGTGTGGAGAATCGAAGTCAGCGTGTTAACTTGCTGCTTCTGTATGCAAGGGATCGAGTGTGGGTACACACATTATGCAAAGATTACCCATTCTCTTAAGTCCATGCTTAATAGTATCTTCGCTTTTGTTACCAAAGCGCTGCTCTCCTTACTACTTCTACTTAGTTTTCTAGGAAGGGTTATATCAAGGAATTATTGTTCTTATTTTCATCTATATTACTCGCGTAGCGACGATTTTAGTGAGTATAAATATCATATCATAGTAAATATTGTCATCATATTTGTCAATATTGCATGATATCAACTAGAATATGAATGTTAGTCTCATAAGAGTCAGTTGGAACTGAATTTGACGATCCAAACATTATGACTTCCATGCAGGAATGGCTTTACACCTTTGGAGCACCGTTTTTTGAAAAAATACATTAAAACAATTTTTCGTGAGAAGGAATGAAACAATCAGTCTCTTTTATTTTCTCGAAATATTTACGTGATAATAATACGAGTTTTCTGGTTGCCAGTTCTGTAACCGAATCAATTAAGATGCAATGAAGAACGTTCATGTAAGTTCCGGAAAGAAAGTCACTGACTGCCTCACGCACCGCAGACGTTGTTCAGAACACACCGTCTCTTATTGTCTAATCTTCCTCAATTGACTAGTATTTCTTTTATAGAAATTCAAGAATTCTTTTTTCTGAGGATGATATGCCCTACAGTCTCAATGAAATATTTTGCTTCAAGTGCTTGTAAACTGCTATTAACGCTTTTATTCATGCTTACAAAAAATCCTTAATGAAAACAAATTTATTCCAGTGTTTTGAGTCTGTCGGTGCGATGATACCGACGGTCTGAACTTATAATTATTCCATTCGATGATAAATGTAACGCGTTTTCAATAATTCCTTTCCCATTAGTCAAACCGAAGGTGAGGCGGCTGTCGTTGAAGCCTAGATTTGGATCCTACTCAGGATCCTGGGTCTGGATCCTGGATCTGGATCCTGGATCTGGATCCTGGATCTGGATTCTGGGTCTGGGTACTGGGTCTGGATCCTGGATCTGGATCCTGGGTCTGGATCTGGATCCTGGGATTAGATCCTGGATCTTCGGTCTGGATCCTGGATCTTCGGTCTGGATCCTCATTCTGGATCATAGATCCTGGGTCTGGATCCTAGATCCTGGGTCTGGGTCTTGGATCCTGGGTCTGGATCCTGGATCCTCGGTCTGAATCCTGGATCTGGATCCTGGATCCTCGGTCTGGATCCTGGATCTTCGGTCTGGATCCTGGATCCTGGGTTTGGATCCTAGATCCTGGGTCTGGATCTTGGATCCTGGGTCTGGATCCTGGATCCTCGGTCTGGATCCTGGATCCTTGGTCTGGATCCTGGATCCTGGGTCTGGATCCCTGATCCTGGGTCTGGATCCAACCAACCAACAATTACGTATTAGTACATACTAGAATTTTTGCTTTAACTATTTTTTTAATCAGTTTCAAGTAACTTATTAAATATTTCTTTTGTCCTTCCTTAATACAAATGATCAATGCTCGGCTTAACCCAACCGTTAACGTGGCACTGACCATTGTAATGAGTAGTTTGACGTTAGAAATCTGCAATTTTATGAATTGTTTGTTAAAACAGCAATATTACTAAATATTGCCATATTCAATACAACCAATTTGGGCTTATATTAAATGTAAAAAACCAATGCGACTCTTTCAGGCTGTTGCCATGAAG
Source organism: Orchestia grillus (assembly GCA_014899125.1). Taxonomy (NCBI): domain Eukaryota; kingdom Metazoa; phylum Arthropoda; class Malacostraca; order Amphipoda; family Talitridae; genus Orchestia; species Orchestia grillus. Next base: position 68,990 of record VOMN01120546.1, read on the forward strand.
TGTTTACTATGCCAGCACACATATTCAATGACACCCTTAAAAGGGAAGTTAACCCTGACATGACAAAGTTATTTTTGAAATGAATGAAATACTACGAGAGTAGTCGTTGAAATTTTTACACTTGTGCGCCTATTTACCCTAGTTTCGAACGAAACAATAAAAATTTAAGGTTAGTCAGTAATATTTCTAATGTACGTAATTCTAGAAATTCTAGACAGGGATCTTCTAAGCGCTAATGTTCTCCTCGTGTTCGTTGCAGAGACCCGTACGTGTTCAACCTGTTTGAGGTTTTACTCACCACCCTGGAGACGAAGCTGCGTCGCGTCGAGAACCTAGACCGAACGCTGCAGCACCTGGCCAGCAGGATGGACATCTTCGAGGGCAGCCTGCAGCACACCCTCAACACCACCAACAAGGTGAGTCCATTAGGCCAGCCTGCACAATGCTGTGCGATTTTGCTGTAGATTAACATCGCCATTTACGACACGCTTGGTATCACCGATTCCGCAGGCTTACGTTGAAGTTGAAATCGTAGCATTGACGACATGCTTGATGGTACCAGCTCGGTAGTCAAGTTTGAAGTTAAGAAAGTATTATTTCATTGCGACATTTTTGTTGTTAAATATGGATTAGGTCGCTATCAATATGGCATATGTTTAGTCCCATTCGGCTTGAAGAGAAAAAAGAAAAAATCCTCTAGCGTCGACGTCACTGTAGAGATTTGATGCTCGCTGACATTCGATTAATTAGAATTGATCTCACAAAATATAATGTTTTTTAAACACTATCATCCTTGGCATAAGATATTTAATAAGCGTCAGTTTTTATAAACAAGGGCCTTACATTGGAGTGAATGCAACTTAATCTGGGATCTTTTTGAAGATTAGCTGAATAAGTTAAAGTGGAATCGTATCCGGAAATATGTTTTTGATATTCCAATCAAGAGAAGTGGTGCATCTCGTTTTCTAGGCCATAACTGTGAAAAAATAAATGATATGATCATTCACTACCTTCCGGAACACTGCTTTTTTTAAATAACAGATTTATTAGCCGACCAATTAGAACTCTCTTGTTGTATAAATCAGTTGAAGTGATCGATTGATTCTGTTTCCTAGATGATCTCTTTCATTCTTTTTATTCGAATGAAGTTAAGTTTTTCGGATAATTTTGATCCCATCCCCTGTCACTGTCGTGTAATAGGCGAGGTGTGTATACAGTAAGCTACTGTCCAGTACAATATACAGGAGACCGATGTATACAGCAGGCAAGTGTACAGAAAACCCATTAATGCACAAAATTTATAATTTATTCTCAGTATGTTTGGATAAATTGTTAGCAGCTCATTTGCATCAGGAATAAAATTAAAAGAAAAAATATCGTCCTGTTACTGAAATAAATGCGATTCTGTTAAGTAGACGGTAAGAAGTCATGGGGTACTAAAACTTAGTTAAAATATAAATAAGTTTCATGTTAATTTTATACTATAGGTGTAAGTTATTGTAATAAAAAATGTAGAGGTACTGTATAACCAATAAATCTTCTATTGCAATTACTTCGGTTACCATTGTTTTTACGCCTAATTATTACGTTCAGGTGTATAAAACTGAAAACTATGCATTAATGGGCTACTAGTGTACGTTTGAGCCATCAAAATGTGCACCTTTGGTGTAGGACTGCGACTGTTTCTTTGAAGCCGAGTGTGAGATGAACGCAAACGTCAATTACTTCCTTCAGAATTGAAATAACTGTGAATAGTCACAACACTCATCCCTTATTGCAGTCTGTATGACTTCTTGTAACAGTTTTTGTAACGTAAAACTCTTCATAATTCTACTTTGAGACTTGTAGTAATGGAGCACCTAACTAGCTGTAATTGTAACCGTAAGCCACAGGGCAAACTACCTTCTTCAGAGCAAGATCGAATTATCATATCCTACTCGAATTAGAATTAGCCGTTCTCTTCGTTTGCTTTCAATCACTTTGTCAGATTTTTTGGGAGCCTCGGCAGAAACGTCCATCATCTCAGTTATGCCTAATTTATGCATTGACTTCCGGACGAAAAAGTGAACGGAAAGCTGAACTCGACACCCGAGCTGCAAAGGTTTAGAATGGGTTAGGTTGCGAGCCTTCATAGATTCGAGATTAAACGATTGCGAGCTGCATTGAATATAGATTAGAGTCTCGCTATGGCCTAGTCTGACACACCTTACGAATGATTTACAAGCGAATCTTACTGGCCTCGAAGCATGTACGCAGAGGATGATTCTTTGTGTAAATACCGTGACAAACGGCTCAGGGAAGAGCAGTTTTTCATGGTGTCAGATTACTGCAGTGTCAGAGACGCGGTCTCTTTGGCGGCGTACTTGCCTTCATGACTGATCACCAGTACTGAGATGCCAACTTCTTAGCTCAAAATACAGATTTATTATCAAAGCGAGACAGGTTTGGCTAAAGGTTAAGTTGCCCTGGGAGTGCCTGCAATTCAGTGCAATGCAGTCTAAATTAAGCGAGATATTTAGCAGAAAGACGTCCGTTAAGTTTTATCCGACTATGGTTATATAGGAACCCACGTAATATTTTTATTTAATATCGCCTTTACTTTTTCTTGTTTCGTTTGCAGATGATACATTTAATGGAGACAAAACTGTTGGATCAAGCGCCTTCATGCCCACCTCCAACTTTCTACGAGTATCATCACAATCCTCAGCCTCCTCAGCCCCAGGAGGTTGACCTCCGGGAGGTGATTAGCACCCCCATTCCCACCCTAAATCCCTCTCATATAATTTCTAAGCCTTCTCCTCAGCCAGTATATTATTACTCAGGGCAGCCCCTCGAATCTAACAATCGAGGGCTCTCCTCAGATAAGCAACCGTTTACCTCCTCTTTCTCGAGCACCTTCGATTCAAAACTCGACAGAGTTAATGGTGACAAAACGCCGTCAATGACTGAAACTAATGTGGAGGACCGTTTGGACCTCGTGGCGGCGCACATGTCCAAAATAGACTCAAAACTCTCGAGCTTGCAGCAGCAGCTGGACACCAACAGTCTCCTCATGGCCGGCGTCTCAGGTGCTAACGTACCGAGTCCTGACGAGCTCGTGGCCGCAGCTTCTGAGAATTATCAGATTGACATGAGCCTCGGCGCAAGGAGACAGGCGCTTTTCAAGGTTAGTCAATGCAATTATGGTGTCAAAACTCATTTAATTTGTGCTGTACGCTTTACCTTCGTGCCTCCGCTTTAGCATGAGTACAAAGTAAGACCTATAACAGGATGATAGACTCGAGAGTAGGTTGAGGCCTACGCAGCCTGCCTCGTTTCTATAAAGTACATGCTATGTCTACCTCTCAGAGTAGGCAGTGCCTACTTTAAAACGAAATATTCTAGTAGTTACATTTTTCTTCTATGATCAATTATATAAATATTTAAACAAACTGATCATTAGTACAATTATGAACCTAGATAAAAGAACATTTTTTTATACACTGACGTACAAATGTTTTGATAGTGCCGACCTGAGAGGTAGGCTCAGATTCCTAGTGAAGCCCCGAAACTCAACTGAGAAATACAGAATATGAAGTTGGCGAGGAAAGGCTGCGCTACGGTGACCTGGGGTAAGTAGTAATGGTAGAAATGGTAGTAGTAGTAGTGGTGGTAGAAATAGTAGTAGTAGTAGTAGTAGTAGTGGTGGTGATATAGATTGCAGCGTTTAAGTGATTCGGACTAGGTCACACCGAAAGGAAAAGGACCATTTAGTAAAACCTGAAGTAAGTTTAGGTAACTTGGGGTAACTTCAAGTTAGGAGCCCTTGCGTAACCAAAAGACCCTTATCGTCTCAAGTCGCTTAGTGGGCGTAGCAAACCTCGACGATGGTGGAATTTCCTTCCGTGTGACTTTTCATTAATAGCTTTGACTTTTGCTCACAATGGAGTTTTTATCAATTGAATGCAAAGAATTTATTATAGTATTATTTAGTGTATACCTGTGCGTCACTTAACTGCATTTTGATTTTCATATCCTCGTGGATTATCAACTTGAATATCCTAATTAAATGTATTAGCAAATTTATGAGAAAAAATAGATGAATGAGACTAACGCATTTAACATGGTAGAGTTGATTTCAGGACATGTTAGGATTCCGGATAGTGACAATGTATGGTATTCTGTCAACATTCATTCGAATGTCATTCCGGCATATCCACCCGCTCTCTGCTTTGTGCTGGTGATGTCAATGCTACACTTTAATCAAAAATGCAGTTAAAAAAGCGAAGATATATTTGCGTCATATAGTACAATATATAGATAAATTTACAGATATGGATACTCTTAATAATACAAAATTAATGTTCCTATTTTCCTTGTCATTTATATTAAAAGACATCCCCCTCAGCCAATGATGCATCTTTCGAAGTGTCTATATGCCTTGACATTGCCTCGTAAGCTGCCGTCACAAACTGCCTCACGGAATGCTCTTCGACAATCGGTCGATCACTCGAAATAATTCACGATTTCGTTGTTGTTACACATCGCGACTTTCGATTGCTTAAAAAAGAGGCAAAGAATTCACGAGAAATAACGAATATTCTTAATTTTGATACAAACGTAAAAGACGTCAGGGAAACTGTCTCTACGTCGGAACAACACAAGTTCGGTACTGAAGTTTTAAAAATGCAATAAATGGTCTCGAGAAATATTTATGATATCGAGAAAGCTATTGAACAACAGAACCTTGGAGACATGAGGCATGTTTTTTCTGAGCTTGTAAAAAACAATCTCGTTTGATGCTTGCCCAAATTATCTACGTAAGTCGTGAGTGTATACAGTAATACAAGTAGGCATATTGCCTCTGACTGTAATCGCTAGAACCTCCCAACTCGTAGCTCAGTAACGAATGGAGCTTCCACAGCTGTTACGTCTATAATCTAATTAGAATTACCTTTACTGAGTTAGCCGAAAAAGTCTAGAGCTGCCGCAGCTTTGATTTCCAATATTAGCTGGAACTGCCACTACTTTAGCTGTACATTGGATGTAGCTATAAAAATGCTTCTTAATTTCCAATTTTCAAAGTCACCGTAGCGTTGCACCGAGAACAAACGAATGAATTAATTGACCTGGAATGCTTGCGTTACTTTGATATTCTCTTTGAATACATTACGCACAGTTATTAAATTTCTCATTTCTTTTGAAACTTATATGACACTGTAGTTAGCTCATTTCGCTGAAGAACTTGCCATACTCTCATCACAGTCGAAAAGCATATTTTTATTTTCTAAAATTTACGTCTCCCTACGGACAATTCGAAATAACATGAAAATATTGTGCTGTCACGGTTAGACTAAGGTTGATGGATCGGTTTTGGAATCACTTAAGAAAATTTTAAGCATAGCATGCCGTCATTAAGCTGACAGAGTAGCAGTAGAGTCTGACGTCAGAGCAGCAGTAGAGTCTGACGTCAGAGCAGCAGTAGAGTCTAACAAAGTGATGGTTGTGAAGTTATTCGTAGTGTTTGTCATTCTAGAATAGAAATGAGAAGAACATAAGCGTAAGTGTCGTCTAACCAATTTTCAAAGTTTCTCAAGCATCACACCGAAAGCAAACGACTGAATTAATTCACCAGTGCTTGCATTACACTGAAAATTGCAAGTCCTTTATGAAAATCCATCGAAGAATTTAAAGATTGTTCAATTAATTCACCGACTTGGAGATCGATCCACTTCTAGAATTTTCTTAGTTTTTCATACACGAAAGCTTGAGTTTGAATTATTGATGCCATTTTCCTGCATGGGTATTTCATTTTCGTTGTGAAAGGTCCATGCCTTCAACGGCTTGAGCATTCTCTCGAAGAAAAAGGTTTTCGTTTGGCAGCGCACCTGTATAATTACGCACCGCTTCCAGCACTCTTTTGCACGCAGGAAAGTGACGACCTCGTAAAGCCGACTTGAGCTCTTCGGAGAAACGGTCGGAAGACGATAGGTCTGGCCTGCTGGCGTGGTGCTATCGCTCATTGAAACTTGCTTCATAGAACTGAATGACCGCTTATATATGATGGTTTCATCATATAACACAATTTTCTCTGATCCTAGACTTCATCACTTAGTGTGAACCGCTGGAGGACTAAATCGGCTGACCAATTTCTGCCCAATTGGCTCACTTTCAATTAGAAATTTCGGATACCTGCTTTTCGTTCCTCTCTGTTGTATTCTGCAAATGCATAGAGTGCTTTTATTCTATTTGTGGCAGACACAACGGAGCAGTCACGCTCGGATTCTGACCACGACCTGGCCGCAATAATTCCAAATATAAAACTGTGAATGAGAGAAAAATAGAGTGGGGAACATTAACATTTGTCGCTACAAAAGTATCCAGAATTTTGCCTTACCCATTTAGTAGTCAGTGACGAGACGTATTATTTCATTAGAAGAAATGTTATGAAAAAATCCACTCGATGGTAGTGACCGTGAGTGCTTCCCGTTTTGACAAGTATATGTATACGCGTATAAAGTTAGTAACTAGTGGTTACATGAGTAGACGCAAGTACGCATAAACGGAATGTAGAGCGTATAGCATGCACCTGTATAGAGGTTGTTCGCTGGAAACGATCTAGCGCTCTATACGTGGGACGACTGTACTCCGAGCCCCTCGGGGAAGAAAATAATTTAGAAATTTTAGAAAAAAAATTCGCTTGTTTCGGTTAGTAATTTGACGTAAATGAGCACTCATTTTAGATACGGAAACAATACCCTTAAAAAATTAAGCTAAGCTAATGTAGACCATGGTAAAGTTGGAGAAATTATTTCCAGCAATTCACAGATACATGGAAAAAACTCGAATTAATAATGAAAGTGAGGACGAAATCCCGTTGCTATAGCTAGGCTCAAGTGATGTTCATTGCGCAGAACCAGGACGTGCGCAACATGGAGAGCGCTCTGGAGCGTGTCCAGGACTCGGTCGAGGAGCTGAGCGAGCGTTTGACCCAGCACACGGCGCTCAGCACCGAGCAGATGGAGGACATGATCGACAACATGGTCCAAGTGCGGCAGGCTGTCGTCATTCACGGGCCCGTCTCCTCGAACGTTTCTTCACTCAGGTGAGTTCTTTTGTTTTATTCACGCTTCCGTTGTTACTTTATCCGGGAATAAATTGAAGGCAGGCCAGTGAATGAAGTGAAAGGCATGTGAATGCAATGAAAATGGGTCCCTGAATGAAATGTAAACGGACTTTTCACTTCATTCAGAGACTCGTCTTCAATTCATTCACAGGTCCATCTTCCTGTCATTCACGGGTCCGCCTTCATTTCATTCGCAGGCCTTTCACTTCATTCACATGCTCGTCTTCAATCCATTCAGGAACTTGTCTTCTCTAACGCGTCCTCACTTAGGTTGGTTGCATAACAACAGCCGTGGGGCGCTGCGGGGTAGGGAAGCTCTCCATGGCCACAAATCCCGCTAGAATTTTCCTGTCCTCTCAAGTGGACTCGAGTTCTTGTGAGTGTATGTCTTTCATGGTATTATTGGACCTTATTACACCTAGATATTTAGTCCTGGACACTATGATTTACAATGCGTTATTGGAATTTATCATCAAAGTAGTATACTTGTAAAACTGAATTATGAAAATATTCAACCGCATGTGTTTTCAGGAAGAGCTCTCAAATCCTCATGATTTACTAATAAAGCTGATATTTGAATAAAAGTAGCTAATGTATTTTTTCTTCGTTTGTCATGTCGCCGATCCGTCTTGTTGGTTTGTGTCCAGCTGCTTGCTCGTACGTTTAACCATTCTATATTTCTTCAAACGTGTCGTGTATTTGTTGCGACCTGCACATGAATAATAAGTGAGTAGAACCTTGGTTGTTTATCTTGATTCGTGACCAAGTTTGATGCAAACTAAGGTCATCGCGGTCTAGCCTTCCGCTTACAAGTTTATGATCCTGAAATACGAATTATTAATATACTTTTAAGTATCTAGACATTAGAGAATGTGAAACAAAACTTTTCGGTTGTTGCCTAGGAATAAGTCCCACGAAAGTAATAATTTTAAATCTTTGACCGAGCAATTTTCGTCTTCAAAGAATAAATCAGGGGTTTTGGAGTGAGGAGGCCTCGATTTCATTGCTCTCGTCAGTTGTCACAGGCCCGTGGTGCGGTGAGCTTCGTTATATTTCTGAGCGTCTTTGAATGAGCCGTGTTGAGGAATATGGAGATGCTGGAATGTGGCCTACACATCCATTAGCATTTTCAAAATTTGCCAGTTGGTATTATTATCGGTGCTCATTTTGTAGTGCCATTATAATCGGTGCTCGAAGTGTAGTGTCATTATAATCGGTGATCGTAGTATAGTGTCATTGTAATCGGTGCTCGTAGTATAGTGTCATTATAATCGCTGCTCGCAGTATTGTGTCATTATAATCGATGCTCGTAGTATAGTGCCATTATAATCGGTGCTCGCAGTGTAGTGCCATTATAACCGGTGCTCGCAGTGTAGTGCCATTATAATCGGTGCTCGCAGTGTAGTGTCATTATAATCGGTGCTCGCAGTGTAGTGTCATTATAATCGGTACTCGCAGTGTAGTGTCATTATAATCGGTGCCGTATTTTTACAAGTCGTGCCGTAAAATTGTATAGTGATGATTTTTTAAGTCATTTCGATATTATTTAAACAGATTTTCTCATTAAAGTTTCAGGGCTGAAAAACATCAATGAACTACGCGTTTTGAGCTAATGCAACTTTTTTGCATCTGATTGATTGAGTGAAGTATATTTCAAAATGTCGTAGCTCTTTTGACTGTTACGTTATTTTCATAACTGAAACCGTCTTACACGGTGTGGGCTTGTGGTGTAAACTGAGAAAGATATTTGGGTTCCGCGACAGCAACATTTTCAAAGACGTTCAACCACAGTCGACGTTGCCGTTAAGCTTACATTCTCACGAATTTGAAAATCACGGCAATACTTACGGCTTCCCGGTTATTTGCTTTCGTTATTCAAATAAGTAAATTCCCAGCTTAGATACTTACAGTATTCTCATTTATTAGTTAACTAAGAATTTAATACTGATGCAATGGGGACTTGTTCGCATTGCGGTAACGGATGGCCATCTCTCCGACAGTTCGGACGCCCTCGGTGGGTCTCTGGTGGAGCCCCGCAGCAAGCTGGACGTGCTGGTGCAGAAGGTGACGCCTCTTCAGGAAGTCCGCAAGAAAATGGACGAGGTACGGGCTTGGTACTGATAGGAATTGAGCTACATGCGTGCATGGTACACTTATTTAGGGTAGTTTTATTCTTTCAAGGTGATACAGTGGTGAACTTGACTGGCATTCGTAATTTGAGTCATTTAAATTGTTAGTGCATAAAAGGTTCTTTTGTTATTATTCATTTATAAATGCATCATTTAATAATGAGTCAATTGTTTCATGGGCGGTTTTGAGTAAGATCTGTGTGAAATTCCAGACCTTCCTGCAGAAATCGAAAAAATTCTACACAGGAAGCATATTTCTCGTGCCTCTTCCTCAATTATCTGTTTGAAATACTCTAATCTGTTGAGTAAAGATCAATAATACAAACATTGACTTTTAACATAAAATATACCGTGATACTTATATGGTGCCGAAATATCTCATTGATAAAAAATCCCTGTATCAAACGCTTTGACACTCTTACTTCACTAATTTAAAACAACAATGCAACCTTTACCCCGGCCCCTCCCTCCCCTACGGGGCTTGGCGACAGTTTTTAGCACCTTTTTCACAGTTAGGCAAGTTTTCAATACCAGCGCTCGGAAGTTCTGGGTGGTTCACAGCTTTAGAGTGGACCTCTCTCTCCCACTATAAGTTCTTCCTAAAATATGAAGTGAAGTCTCCCGTGAGACGCAACTGGGGGGGAGTTGAGATGGCGTCAGTGGCCAGCAAGCATTCTTCAAAGCCCTCAGTGTTCAGGCTCCATGGCCTACTCTTCAATTTCCTGTAAACTTGGCGCTTTTATCTAACGTGTCTTTCTCTCAATCTATTGATCGCGCCCTACATCCCTTGACTGTCTACCTCTCTTGACTCAACTTCCTTTCAAATTTCATTCGTGCCCTGATCATGAGCTGCTCTCTTCTTGTTGCCATTTGCCAAAATGACTTTAAAGAATTATCCACAACCCTGTCCCTCGACGTCCGCAGTGCCTCCAAAAAATATTTGCTACATTACTCACTTTCATGTATCCCGATATCATTTTTCGTTATATATGCGTGAAATTTATTCTAAATTGCCATTTTGCCTTACCGTTATAGGTAGGTAAGAGTTTCAGGAAATAATTTGTTAAAAAAAGCAATTTTGGTAACTAAAATTTCACGGGATGTAAGAAAAATATTAGCAAATTAAATCAGTATTTCGTAGCTTGACTCTTACTCTATGCCCCCGGAAATTTTTTAGCTAGTTGTTTAAGAAGACTTGAAGGAATATTAGATTATTCTTCCAGGTGAAAGTCCCTTAGCTATTGAATAATTCGTCCATTTATTGAGTAAAATGTCAATTCAAACTGCTGTAAATTCTCAAACAGGTCGAAATCTGAAGACTCAGTAGGTCATTCTGGAATATCAATACTGTTTTCAGTAAACCATTTCGCTTTTGAGTTGACTCGGTTGTGTGGTTTAGGTCAATATCCGGTTAAATATAAGTTGTTTTCGAGTTCCTATAATTAGACACTATTAAGAAGTTTGGATTGGAATTGTTTTGTATTAGGAAGAATTTTTCTTTCATTCTGTATACATTTCTATTTCACCGATGTCGTTTAAAGAAAAATGTCTACTGCGCATTCACTCCCACTTTTGAACTAGACGGTTGGAAAGGTATTCTTTTGCTGATTAGCAGTTCTGCTTTTTGAAACATGAGGTGCTATGCTCTTTGGAAACAGGTAAATTCTTTGTCCATCAAACTATACATTCTTACTCCCCAACATTCACCAGAACTGTTTTCATATTTTTCGAGGAATACCAGGAGGCATTCACGTGACATGTCTGTTTCAGTGTAAAAATTTATCGCGGTGAAATTGTTTATAGATCTACGCTGTTGAGGGTTCTACTTATTGTCATTTGGCTACTTCAATTGCAGCGTTTTTAGAGTCATGTTAAAATTTACCACGAATCACGAATAATTTTTTACGGATGGTCTTGATTCCTCACATCTCGTAAAAATTTTGAGTATTTT
>VOMN01120550.1:0-21696 GCA_014899125.1 Orchestia grillus
AGATTTGATGCGATAATGCTAGATCTGAAGGCAACGTTACACGATGTTTTAAAAAGATGTGAAGCACTTACCTGCCCTAAAGAGAGATCTGACTCAAATATTTATATTTAAAATCGTACTCTGAGGTCGACCGAGTTGGAGGTATTCAGACACCCTAATTGTTCTGAAGTCTGTTGGAACGCCGTCTGTTGACGCGAGCACAAGCTGCATTTGCCAAGTATCCATCTCGCAATGTGACTGACGATAGCCTGTCACCCCGTGCAGTTTTAGAGTTAGGTACTGAATCTGATTGCTGAATATGGACTCATTCCAAATACTTTACCTATTCCGAAAATTTTAAAAACGTCTATATGAGAGTATAGTCTCCACCGCTGTGTTCGACTTCTTGGAGTTTATACATGGCAGGTGCCTCTTAAACGCCGCAGAGAAACAACACAGCTCCTAAATATAAACGATGTATTGACCTGGTTCAACCAGTTTTTTAAGGATCTCTATGTACAGTTTTGCCGCATGGAATATGTTAATATTCCTGAATGTTAGGGTGAGCGAGTCGCATGTCCATGGTCATAATATCGAATGCACCACCTTTTAAAATGACAGTCACATCCCGGCAAAATAGTAATTATTGTAGAGAATTTTATTATAGCCTTTTTTACACTAATCAGTTTTAGGTATGTGTATTGGATACAAATGCTACAAAGCTGAACAAATATTCTGAGTGAACCAATGCCCCCCAATGTGAGCAAGCAAACGTTGACCAAAACTCCTCCCGTAAGTGGAAGAGTTGTTGAGAGCCTCTCCTTCCTCCATTGGTCCAATACATTTCCTATGGCATTCATGCCTGGAGTCTAGTGGCGGTATTAAGAAAACTATTCTTTGTGTACTTGAACCGTGAACGCCACATGACGAGTGCTGAGGTTTGGGGAGTACAAAATGTTGTCTTTTAACTTGGTTTCTCCGTGGTGTACTTCTGGCGTGAAGTTAGCCAATTTGATGCTTGCACTTTCCGTAAATTTATTGAACATTAGTTCATACATCCAAACTTATGAAATTGATTATCTCCATTCTAAAGTTATTAAACTGGTGCAACCTTTCGTTTAAAGGAGGAGTGCTGATGCTTGAAATTTATTCACAATCGAGCATTTCATAACTCTCGTGCATGTGATTCTAATTGAGGCCGTGTTTCTTACTTCACGTCTGCGAAGGAAAACGATGATCAGCAGGTAACGTTCCTTGTGGGTGTTGTGTGTGTCCGTGCCTGCTTATCTTGTTCCACTGACCCAAGTTCTGCGAGACAGGACTGGGTCACGGCGCATGCTGCAACCTTGTTTTCTGTCGTGCTCCCTAGCTCTTTCCTTTGTAGCTCTCCCGCGCCCTAATTCATCATCACACGCAGCTCGTGATAATGAATCCTATGATACATTTTTTCGTTGACGTTTCTGGTTTTGGTGTCTTCTTTTTTTTTTCTTGCATAGACAGAGTGTCTCAAAGGAGGGATTGCCAGAGTTTAATCGTTTATTTAGTGTGTTAAACATTGCGTGCTATATTTTCTTTGTTCATTGTGAACATTAATATATTTAATTATTAATTTGTTTCACTGTATTTAATTGGGCTATATTTAATGAAAACTGTGTGATCCTTTGAAACCTTTGAGATGTTTGGGCCTTCACGGCGGGCCACACTGGGGTGCTGCCGCTTTGTGTGCATAGTGTGCCTTCGCATATCCGCGATCAATCCGTGATATATCAATGCTCGTGATCAATCATAGTGTGCCAACACTGTTTTGCGTCGCCCTGTAGTTGAGTTCCTTTATCGTTCTCTTGTCTCATGAGCCTCTTAGAATAATTTTCGTTAAATCCTTATTGATCCACGGTGAATTATGTTAACTATCAACAATCGTTGACTGTTTCGCATTTATTTTAAGTGCATATATATGTACATTGGTACCTAATTATTATACCTACCAATATCAATTATTTATTGTCATAGATTAAGCTTACTTATATCAAGAGTATCATACAATTGGGTCTCAACAGTGATGGTGCTTGTTTAATTAATTCGTACCTCTTAACTCGCCCTCCTTGATTGACCGCATGTCGCTGCATGGTCAGACCTCATTGCTAAGCGCCTTGGCAAGGGTCGTGGTGACATCAATGTCAGGACCTCCTGAGAAATTGCGGTGCCTGGAATGGAAGGCTGCGTACCCGGAATTGATGTGTCATGCTATCAAAATTTGCCCTGTGCCTCTGCAAGCGTATATTGATATTGTCTCGTTCACTTCATTAACTCGCGAGATGGAGATGTGGTTGTAGTGAATTATAATTTTCTAAATGGAAATACTCCGTAATATTTATGAAGTTACACATTTTGTTCTGATGATGTATCAGGCATCAAGCATCTTTCTGTTTGTGTGTATGCTAAAAAAAGAGGAATATTCCTTTTTACCAGTTTGACGATTTATTTATCAAAAGCTGCTGGTGGAAGCAAGCAGGTTTCACCCTTCTACGTAAGGACAGGGTTACTCCAGGAACGAGAAAGCTTAGAAGCCTTTCCTGCTATTTTTGATAAGCCCTCTTCTCATTCAACGTCTACAGAGCTTGGAATGATATCAGGATACATTGTCTTGTCGTCACTCATCAGAACCCCATTACTTAGCTTGACTATCCTTCATAACAAGTAACGTACAATTGTCGAATCTCGGAAAGAAGAAAATAGCGCGTAGGTCGTCATGAATTGTGTGCATTTATGCCAATTGGAAATTCAAGACATTTTCAGCTGGACTCACGCTTGCACGTGTTGGCAGGTCGAGCAGGACGACAGCAACGCCACGCTTTACAACAAGCTCTCAAAGCAGCGGGGCACGCCGGGGCGTCGCTCTACCCCCCGGGGGCAGGAGCCAGAAGGAGGATATGAGTGTGAGGAGTGTGGCAAGAGCTTCAGGTGAGTGTGGGTGGTATGACAAAAGCTTCAGATAAGTGTAGAGAGTGTGTCAAGACCTTCAGGTGAGTGGGAAACATGACAAGAGCTTCAAGTGTGTGTGGGTAAGTTAGCAAGAACTTCGGGTGAGTGTGGCAGCTTTAGGTGAGTGTGAGGAGTGTGGCAAGAGTTTCAGTTGAGTGTGGGGAGTTTGGCAAGAGTTTCAGTTGAGTGTGGGGAGTTTGGCAAAAGTTTCAGTTGAGTGTGGGGAGTTTGGCAAGAGCCTTGCGCAAGTGTGGGAAGTGTGGCAAGAGCCTTGCGCAAGTGTGGGAAGTGTGGCAAGAGCTTCAGGGCAGAGAAGCTTTAGACGCGTGTGCGTGCGCGTCTGTGTGTGACTGTGGCTCGTAACACACGTCACACGTATGAAAGTGTGTGTGAGTGTGAATTTGAGGAGTGAGCAGAACACGCACAAGGAGTGAGGTAAATGTGGGTTTGTCATGTGCCGGTAACTTGAATATCAGATTATTTGCGATGCCTCTGGAATGCGTGAACGTTCAGGTCTCTACATAGTTGCCACCGTGAAAAAAATACGCGTGTCTGCATTGTTCTACTGTTTATCGTGAGGGGATTTTGTCTGTATCCTTTGATGGAATGGAATATGGTAACAGGAATGAGCTGAGTGGCTCCTTGTGACGTTTGTATCCTAAAAATGAAAGATATGTCAGCCAAATCCTTTTATTCCTACAAAGCGCAAATGTTTTTCTGTAATTCTCAGATCGAAGTCTACAATGAAGGTGCACATGAAGTCGCACAGCGATATCAAAGCTTTGCCCTGCCCTCACTGCGAGCAGGTCAGTGATGCTGCCTCTCTCTGAGGTTCTGTATCCTTTTCTAGAGGGAATTTTACGAGCCTAAGTTAGCAATGATGCATTCCTACGCCCAGCCCTGCGACCTGCACCCAGAACCTCGAATAATTTTTAAGGCGATTTTTGCTGTTCCAAAATGCGGTGCTGCTACTGTTGATTGTAGGTCAGTTGCATTGTGTCTCAGTAGGTCATGTACAGACTATTTTCCTAGCATTTTATGCTGTAGAAGTTTTTTTTTTTGCTGTTATATCAAAAATTCTTCTATGATTTGGATGCTGACAATTTGTCCAGGTATTATGTTCAGCGAAGATCTGCACTCATTTTGCTGCCAATGCTTTTCGTCCTAACAGAAAGCTTGAAAAAGTAAATAGATTCAAGAGGAAACAAACTTTTTCCTCGTATTTGCTTAGTATTTTACAGAGCTAATCTAATTAATAAAATATTGAATACCCATGGCAATGCTTCAAGGGAATGCAAGATCAAGGTGAATTGATACACATTGCTCAGAACTTAATATTGCGTAATTAACTTGAATAATACTTCTTATATTGGTCCTACAGACGTTCTCGTTAACCGATCAATAGCAGATTTTATTGAATATTTGTTTGAAGTAAACAAGCTGCATGTGAAAAAAGTTAGTTACGTCGGGCTCTGCCTTGGTTTGAACCCAGTGTCCAAAACAGGTAGTGCTTCCTCTGGAGAGCTGCGTCGCGGGTGTCGCGTTCAGTGACATAATCTTGATGCATATTATGTTAAAGTAGTACAAGCTTGAATCTTACGCGAAGAAACACTTTTCTTCAGGTCCACGTATAGTTAATAAAACGAAGCGTGGCTCAGTGGTGACGCTTCGACAGTATTTAGAATTTCATTTGCTCTTTGCAGTATTGTTGCATTGAAGCTTTCCTGCACCAGTCTCCTGTATGGCTTCTTTGTCTGCTCTGTGTCTGCTGCAGCGTAGGTCTGTGTTGCTGTAATGAATGACTGAGGCCACTGCAAACGTTTTGCTCCTCAACAACCCTTGTCACTAAGTCAGAAGAAGAGTCTACATTTGTGATAAGTTCACCTTATTTGTGACCTGCCATGTGGATGTATCTCTTAGTGTAGTGCGTCACGATTCGTTTTTACGAGATGATAATTATTCTAGCTCAGTAGGCTGTGGCGTTAAATTGTTTCAGTAGCGTATCACTTTTTGATCAGAGAGTGTGCAAATAAAATCATTTGATTGTTCCTTTTATTTTCCATGTTTTTCAAATCTTTAATGAATTCCTTTTGGTATTATTTAGGTGTTCCCGCAGCGTCACATCCTCCAGCAGCATCTGGTGGAAGAGCATCCTTCTTATAACCTCATCTGTCACTACTGCAAGAAGGCGAGTGTTCCGTATATCTTTTTCAGGTTTTTTTTATAGTTTTTCTATTTTACTCCATTCACTGCATTCCTTACTTCATTGGAGGTCAATTTATGTGTACATGATTGCTTATTGTCCGAAAATAGTGAAAAAGAGAACAAGTCAAATGCTGATTGAACTTACACGTACTCGTTGCGAGCAACGTTGTGTGTTCTATGAGCGAAGGCGCTGTATGCAGGGTGTCCCATGCAGGATTTCCCAGGTTTTACAATTTAGGGTAACATTTAGAATGTCAACAGAAACGCCTAAATTTTTGCATTGCGCCTGTTTACAGTCTTATTCACACACGCGCACGCGCTTTGACTCCTCAGTCAACGAGATATCGACGAAAATCGTGTCCAAACAAACGGAATTAAATCGTTGTCTTGCTTCCACTTTCTATTCAACGCATTATTCTGAACTCATAATTCAGTTGTTCATAAATAATTGAACTCTACTAACGAACAAAAATTTCCTATAAAACGAAAGAAACACTCAAAATGTCGCAATTAATTTGAACCGGAGATATGATGAATTTAAAAATGGACATTTTTCTGGAAGATTGGGCATATGTATGTTTCCCACCCTAAATTAACTGAGAATAGCCTAATATTTTGTATCGTTTTCTTGGTACTCTCGTGCTTCAGGTGCGATTTGACTCGTATTTCTTAATTTTGATTTTAGGCACCTCATGATCTTCACTCCCACTATTGACGGAATTGCATTCATTTCAGCAACAGGATAATATTTTTCCTTCAAATTTTATACCTGATGCTGATGACTTTCTAACGACTAGTTTCTAAAAATTGAGCGAGATTTATTGAGGAATAAGCTAAGCGGTAATGGTTAGCATAATTTTCTTGCGTAGGTTTGGTGGCAGTGATCGCATCAGAGCTATCGCTGCCCGGCCGCTCCTCTTGAGATGGTCTAGGGACGCTGTGTGGTCTCGGGCATTTTCGCCGCCTGCTTGTTACAGTGGAGTTGACTGCAACATTTTTGTGACAGCCATTTACAGTTTGGTTGTTTTTATTACTGAGCCATGAAGCTCAGCTAAAACTGATTTATAGCTTTCTGTACCCCTTAAATTCCGGAATTGATGTAAATTGTCGTTTCTCTTGGTAAGTTCGAAGAAAGTGACACACAATCGGCGGAAATTATCGCTGGTTTGAGCACAGGTAAACTACGTGAACTGTGTCATGACCGTTTACACTTCACACTGAGCGGGGTCTGGGGTCCTTGTCTTCCTGGATTTACTCGCTATTGAAAGAGGAGCTTCTGGTGTGAGTTGGCCTCCTCAATTTCTTGCTTTTTGGTGCAGTGTTCATTTGTAGGCGACACTTTTTTGCCTCCTGTTGGAGATCTCAGACGTTACTGTGCTGCAAGCTGAGCGCCTGTGCTCTAATATATTTGCTTCTTCTTTTACTCATGGGGACTTTGTAGTTATTATTATTTTATACAGCTTTAATTATCAAATAATTCACATTAAATTGTTATTTCATATAAGATAATATTTGTTATTTCAGGTGGACTTCAAATGAATTTCATGAAGTGCATTTCACTGAGACGCCCCCAATTTAAGCTTGAAGGTCAACTCGTAGAAGCGCCGTTCGATCCCCCATCTCCTGTTGAAGTTGTGAATTGTAATTCTCTCATGATCACAGAGGCACCAGGGCCGCATGTAGCTTATTGTACGATAATGAAGTTGCATTCCCGTGCCTACAATGGCTGCATAAGTCAAATTACAGTGGAACCTTGACTTCCGAACACCCTTCCAGTTGCGAAAAACTCTCCATAAAAACAAAAATTTATCAGCAAATTCGTTGCTTCTGATGAATTGATTTCAACTTACGATTGAGAATTGGCTGCATTTTTAAATTGAAACGAATTACTAATAAATATTTGTTTGTTTGACGAGCTTTCGTAAGTGGAGGGGTGTTGGTCAGTCGAGGTTCTACTGACTGTACCGCCTGGGCAGGTGTTCACGCGCGAGGACACCTTGAGGTCTCACCTAGTGCGCATGCACGAGACAGATGGCGGCCTCAACTGCAACGTCTGTGGCAAGAACTTCCCAAGTCAGGGGCAGCTGGAGGCCCACGTCAGGGTCCACACCGGCGAGAGGCCTTTCAGGTGGCTCTTCCTGTCATGGCCCGATATTGGGACTTTTTTCTGTCACGTGAAGGATAGACATGGGCACATGGTAGAGAATTTGTGACGAACATGGTCATGTACAGATGCATATAGTAGTAATTAACTTGTGATAGACACGGCTATGTACGGTGCATATAAAAATTAACTTGTGATAGACACGGCGATGTACGGGCACATATAGTACGCAGCTGGTGTTAAGGTTTGGTTACTTGACCTCCAGCTAGTGAGGAGAGATTTTCGGGAATGTGTTGTTGTATATCATGGAGGAGAAAATGAACGTTTTTAAATGAAGTGTCTAAGAAATTAAGTTGGATATAATTTATTTATGTTTCACTTGCATAAGTTAGTAAATTTGAGGAAAGTACCTGGGATGAGCGTATAAAAGACGTTAAAATATTTATTTCCCATAGTGTATTGGCATGTAACGAAAAAATTTGAGTATGATCGGAGTATCTTACTGGGATGTTTTTTAAAATTTCTCGGTAGCCCGGCACCTCACGGATTATGTCTTTGGTCGTCACTAACGAGTGTGGCGACTTCGTGTTGTCCTCATTTTGCTGCCACTGTTGTGACGGGGATTATGTTCCTCTTTTTCTTGTCACTTGACCAAGTTCCTGCTCGTTGTTTTACACCAGTTGTCTCTCGTGTTCTTGGTCTCGTGTCTAAGTCTTGACACAAGGCCACGACCAACTAAGCGTGAAATGTATACTTCTCTTATATTTGTAAGTTAGAGCAAAATTGTATTTCATTACGTATGTCAGGGATATTAAAACTCTTTTCGTGTACTTGTTTATATTCAGCAGTTTCTTCTAGATGACATTGTAATTTCCTTCACAGACTCTTATTTACATGTACAGTACTCATTTCGACATTGTGTGCAGATGTCAGTTGTGCAAGAGAGCGTTCGTGCAGAAGGTGCACCTGAAGACGCATCTCCGCACCATGCACCAGACGCTGGATGCTCCCACCACCCCGTGCCGCCTCTGTGATGCTATGGTTGCTGACAGGATTGCCCTTAGAGACCACGTCACTGTGAGTGTCCAGTGGTGCCTGTCGTGTGTGTGGTGTGACATCAGGAGCATGTGAGTGTCCAGTGGTGTCTTTCTGGTGTACTTTAGCTGTTGTGCTTCTACATTTTGGTAATGTTGTTTTTTCTGTAGTAACTAATTTTTCCATGCTAGCAATATACCAGCTTCCCTGGGGTAACTTATGTATTGCATGTCTCAGCACCAATCCGAACTTAGCACCCTGAATTGTTTGTCCGAACGTTATCAATGTCTGACATCATGCAATGGAGAGCTTATCAAATTATTACATTAGAAATTTCTTTCAAGTATTTGGTACGACTGTATCCTACTTTTAAGATTTGTGTTTCGTCCTAGTCTAGTGGAGTCTATTTTAGGGGCTGAATATTAAGCGAAAACAAAAGAGAACCAGGAAAACTGTGTAAAACATTTTAATGATAAAATGTATTTTCTAGAGGAGAAGCAACTCTTAAAAACTAGAATGTTTGAAGCATTCGCTCACCATCAGCTATGAAACATTGAATGTTATCTGCAAGACAGAAAAAACGAGGACAAATAACGCAATTACAATTTATTGTAGTAAAAGTGTGAAAATTTATCGTAGTCAACTACTCATTGACTAGGGGTAGTTGAAAAAACTGACAGGATTATTCAAAACTGGTTTCAATTTAAAAAAGGAAAAGGGGTGCTAAAATTCTTAATTCCTATGAAAATTTTGCTCGACCTTTAAATAATGAACCGATTCAAGTCTACCGAGGTATTACAATCAAAGGCATGATTCCGCGTGGCAGAGTGAGATGGGCTCGTTAGAATATTGCCCGCCCAATAACTTCTACCTTGATGCTCGGCAACCCTACAACCTAGAGTATGGAAAGTCATGCCCGCATACTCAGATGCACGAGGTGCACAACTCTATTTACACAACAAGGATGCCTACATTTGAGTAGGAAGTTTATCTTTGAACATAGAAAACGACCCAATTTATATTAAAACGCTGAATCTATATGTATATTTTTTCTATGAAGAATTTGGTATTGTAATTTGATTTACTGAGGCTTGAATTTGCAGAATTTAAAGAAACTCCGTCAGAGTTTTGAAATGTTATTCTGAGTTACTTAATTTTGTGCAATTATTTTGACGCCTTTTTAAACTGAGAAAGAGTCAGATGTTTCTTGCCTTGGCTGCCTGTTTAATTGCCCTGTGTACAGAACTCAATTCTCTGCTCCTGATGGAATTATTTTGAACGCATGTGCAGCGTCGTCAAAAACGAGCCTACAGGTATGTACAGTACGTCTCAAAAAAGTGTTACTACGCTTGGACTTATTATGAAGTATTATTAAATATCATCCCAAAAAACCTTCACCTCAGTAACAAATAACTGCGAAAATTTTGGTCGGTGTCAACATTGAATACAAAGCACACGGTATTATGAAACACGTAACTATTGATTACACTGCGGTGGCACATTTTTGTGACTTCTGGTATCACGAATACCTACCTCGGTTTTAGTTTACGGGGCCCCAGCTCGGGCACCGCTGTTGTGATCATTATGTGCACCGATGCCATAATTGCGCTGTGCAGAAGCAGCACGGCCTCTCCCACGCGGGCTACAAGACCCAGGTGGCCGAGCTGCGCAAGATGGGCAAGATCCCAGAGGCGGTGCCACCCAAAGTCAAGGTGGTCGACCCGTCCTTCCGCTACAAAAAGGTGAGCCTTGGCCCCCTGCAGACTCGGACTTGCTTCGTATTTACCTTGTTACTGCCAAGTGGGGCTATTTCATGTTGTGTTGTGTTATGTAGGTTATGTTTTATGCTTTGTGTTGCCAGTTTGTGTTGTGTACTTTATAATGTGCAGATTGCTGTGTCGTTTGCAGTATATGTTGTACAGTTTGTGTTGTGCACTTTGTGCTGTGTAGTTTATGTTGCATAGTTTCTTGTACAGTTTGTGTTTATAGTTAGTGTAGTATAATTTGTCGTTTAGCTTCTTTTGTACTTTATCTTGTAGTTTGAGTTATGTAGTTTGTAATGTCTCAATCTAGAAACGCAACTGTTGCTGTGTTGGTCTCCATGACGCTAAAGCGGTTCTCGCACTCAAAAGACGCATATCAAGTTCATGTTCAGTAAGGTTTTGATAAAGTTTTTGCAGATAAATTAGTTTGTATAAGTTTGGTGGACCTGAATGTGTGTCATCATGCGCAAGTCTGCGAGACATTTTGTGCTATTGGAATATGAGTTGGCTCCGAGATGGTCTAATTTAAATTTATTTAGATGAACAGTTTATGAAAAAAATAAGCTCCACACCTGCCGAGGGTTTGGGATAGAAATTGTGTACGGTTGGCATGGAGTAGTTGGCAGGCTGCCGTCTGCAGTCGAGTGAGCAGGAGCTGTGCAGCACGAGTCAGTGTAGGAAGAGGCGACTGCTGCACATAGCTTGGGTACCGGTTGTGATGTCACCCTGCCTCCAGGAGTGTGAGTCAAAGGTGTTGTGGGAGACGTTAATTGTACCTGTTTGAGCGAAGTCTATCTTAGTCTAAGACATATGCAAGACTAACACGAGTCTTGCCCTGGGTGCCATCATGTTAGATTAGTTTGAGAGATTCTATTCAGTTAAGGTTTCATCGACTTACGGTTTTTGGGTATATTTTTGTATTGCCACAATTACCTCTAGGCACTTAATTATTTTTCTAGAAAGAGCAAATTTTTTTGCAAAACATTGTTTGTATAGTGCAGAGGAGGTGTCTGGCTGTATATTTTTATTCATAAATTAAATTTAACATCGGGAATTTATGAATTAAACGCGATTTCTTAATGTCGCTCGTGAATACCATTGGATGAAAAGACTAAGGAAGCGCACTGAATCGGCACCATATGAATTTTCATGGATTTAGTGTATTGTGAATATCTTCAAAGTTTTTTGTACTTAGTCTGAGTAGATAAAATCTGGATCTGGCATCAGTGACGTCCGTTTGTGTGTAGGTAAGCGTGGAAGAACTGGAGGCCATGGAGAAGAATGGAGGGGGCAGAGGAAGAAGCTCTCGACCTTCTCACTCATCCTTCTTGGATGACGACGACGATGACGACGAATACATTGATGAGGACGAAGACGAGGACGACGAGGCTGAGTACGAAGCCTATGAGAAGCGCATCACAGCGGGACGACCTCGTGACAAAGAGGAACTTAGCTTCGTCGAGTCAGCATTTAAGGTGCGTTTGTGTGTTTGCTGCCTGGAGCCCTTGGGTGTGTTTGAAGAGGTGTTCTGTAGCGTTTCTCGGAGCGTTGGTGCGACTGGCGGGCAACGTCATTTCTCGAGGACTTCAGAAAAGAAATACTAACATTGATGATTAAAATAGAGTTTTCTTGCTCTGTACTGTAACTTGAGAAGTGTCTTAAGCTGCTCTTGTGAGAACAAAACACAGGGTTTGTTCTGAAGCTAGGGAGGAAAATTTTAGCTGTGATTGTCCTTTTTTTTTGTGGGCAGATAGCATACTCTTCGTTTCCACTCACTTCTGTTGCAGTACGATCTTTTCTCTTTCTACAGAGTTTGTTAATATTTTTCGATGGGTAGTTTGGTTTATTGACCGAGCCTTACTGCCTACACCAGCTGTCTACCCTGTTACTCCTGTATGCTTCTTCTATCAAACTTCAAAATCTTTGATGAAGCTCATTTAATTTGGCTTAGAATTTAGAAATTGACCCCAATCCTTTCAGAAGGCGTAGGATGGGCAATAGGGTTAGGCTAGTTAAGTTTGTCTAACCTATGCTATTGGGACTGGCGTCTCCAGTGGGACACTGTTAGATTACCTCAGTTCTAGCTAGGCCTTCGGGACTTCAGTCTTTCGTGCTCACTTTGCTTCTTTACTTTTTTATGGCACCTTCGGTGAGTATTCTTTGTCTTTTCTTTCTCTTTCTCCTCGAGGTGCTGCATATGTGTGGGGAAACACACCTGTGCATAGATTTCACGTTCCCTATGGTCTTTGCTGAATGGTCCCTTCTTTTCGCTCTTACGAAAGCGCCTTTGATGGGGCTAGGAAGCGTTAAACTAAAAGTGTTAATAATAATACTAACCTCAGTAATTTTGTGAACCAAGTTTGGATACTTTATTATCAGCAAAATAGACGTACAGTTTATCTTACAATCTTGGTCATTTAATGTGTGAAGATTGAAGAAATATAACAGCGGTAACAATAGTCATGGAAGTGTTTTTTTCTAACCTTGAGCAAACGACGCGGTATGAATATCTTCCTGGTCTGGCTTCTTTCATCGGAATGTGCCGACTGCAAGAAGAGGTAAAAGTCAATTGTTCTCGCATGTCATAATTTTTTTAGGTAAGTGACTGATACGGTTGAGGTCAAATTTGGTAATGATGCACTTTATCTGGCGAACTAGGCAGCCATTAATCTTCGTTACAAAGAGAATTGATTGCAATCAATGGGCGACAGTTTTGGGCGATGGGAAATGGTAGAGCCTTAATGTGCGTTCACATTTCATTTTTGCTATAATAAGGCATCCTGTACTCTCTGGCTGAATAAATGGAACCGTGGCACAGGTGGCGGAGGAAATGGACCAGCAGGTGGGAGTGCCGGGAGTGCAAACCATCACCCCCGTGCGATACTTCAGTAGCAGCACTAACAGCAACAGCAGCAGCTGCGACGCCCCGACCACCACCACCAGCACCACCGCTACCGGCACCGCCGTGTCAGACGCCTCTCTCAGCTTCGTGGGGGCAGAGCCGAGCGTCAGCAGCAACGGGTCCGTGGACCTGCAGCCGGAAGAGGGGGTGGTCATGTTCTCTATGTAAAGTGATCTGCTGGATTTTCCTCAATTTTTCTGCTCGCTTGACAGTTATGGCTTTACATTGCTTAGTGAAAATCTGTGTCTGCAGTGCGCTAATTTTTTGTCGTTAGTTTCATATTGATATTGAACGACTCTGAGGATCTTGTAAATTCTGCATGAAGAAACTGAACGTCTGCTTTATGCTTATATTTTGAATATTTTTTTTTGTGGGTGGTTTTAAAACAGTTCATGAATCTCTTTGTCATTTTATAATTGCCAGAATATCCTTGGATAATTACCCGTAAAAATAACGTAATTTGATGCTTCAATTGAGGACACAGTGAGTGCATTGTATACACGAAAGAGGTTTAGGGATTCATCGAGCATGACCAGGCAACGTCGGGCTCAGTGCGAGCTGCTGGAGGCAAGTAAGCTCCGAGGTCAACCGAAGTAGAATTGGAGGAGTTAGGGTCACAGATGTACTTTTAGCAATTATCAGGGTGTGAGCTAGAGACCGTGGTTAGTGGAGATTAATTTTTATAGCACAAGCCCAGTCGGAGCATTATCTCGCAAGTTTATATCTGTCTGGAGGAATGGGTGTACAAAAAGGGACCGCACGGGGCCAGCGCTGGGTTATGCCCTCCTGAGCTGCTGGGCCTAAGCTCAGAAGGCGGCGCTCTGGCATGACCTGAGCCTCGACAGACGACAGAGTGCCTAGGCCTCACGACTGCAGCACCGCGTCGCCACGACACTCGTCTTCATCCCGCCCTTCCATATGAGAAGAATGCGGATACATCTGATATTATTGAGGTGTTTTGTCTTATAATCCGGACGAACATTGAATTTTAAAGTTTGAAATTGTTCAATGAATTTTTCATTAGCCGCGAGGAAGTGTCTGCCATACATCAGATACGATGAGGAAGCTAAAGGATTGCCTGGGGTGAAATGAAGCTTCTGAGACTTTGATACGTGCAAAGAAATGCATACTCCAGATCACGACACAGCAACAGCCTCGAGCGCTCCAACACTGGGATCACGTTGATAGAGGTCGTCAGTCACGTGGAATACTTCCAACCTGATATCTAGGCGTCTCTCTTACGCACAAAGAAACATGCGGATATTGTCTGAAAGAGATTAGGTAAGATATCATTGATTTCTTCTATTGGCTAGTGAAATTTTTTTTTATTGTTGGATGAACTCTTTGGTTCACTTGAATATTAATTTAGTTTCAAATTTGTGTTCAAATTGAAATTTTTACGTATTTTCATTGGTAGCGTAGTTTCTCAGGGTTGTTTGAAACCTGATGTAAAAAACTGAAAGTAATTTATTATGCGATCGAGGCCAGAGAAGATTGCAGTATTTTCAATCGATCTGTGGTAGAGATGATCAACTATGAAGGTTATTCAAACGCAGTCTTCGGTCATTCTTATTTTACTAAGTTTGCTCAGTGGACTATTTTTCCTGGGAGTTAATGCACCTCTGGAAACCAAAGGGATCTCCAGGAGACTCACTCTACAGTGTGCCGTATAAATACGTTGGCTCTATTTTCAAAGTGTTAGCAACCTCGTATGAAATATTATTTGTAGCTGCACAGACGTTTCATGAGAGGTTATGGATTAATCGAAAGGCGTATTTTCTTTCTAGTATTGTATTCGTCTCGTCTTGAAGCTCTAAAGAGTAGAACGTATGAGTTTTTGGTCGATTTTAAGATTGCTTCTTCTTTTAAATATTCTCCAAGTACTTTCTTTTCTCGTCTATTTTTCTGCCAAGCTAGCTGAGACAGTCCGCTCATTGATGGGTTGATGAGAGCGTGCGATATTACTGTGTTCGAGAGATAGGCTTGTGTCGTTATCCACTTCTCCATAGAGCTCGTGTATTATCTCTGTCGTAGGTACTCAGCTTTGTGCAACGCGTGGCGCTGCAATCATCCCTAGCGAAACACGTGGTCCCATTTCGTATCCTGTACATAACTTGCGTAGTTCGTCGTTACAGTCGCCGGAGTGAGACGAAATTGTCACTTCGTGCGGTCACGTCAGGGGCCGTCAAGACCAGCGAGGACTTATCATGCACCGCCTCCGCCCTCTATGCTTGCGCACTCATTTGACTCGCCTGCGGGATACGGTTTTTTACGGCCTCATAATTTCGTAGGTTTGTAAGTATTCAAACGAACTGAATGTCTATGCCTGCATCCGCACTTGCATTATTTTTTGTTGGTTTACAATACCACCGCACGCGTTCGGAAAGTTAGGCTAATTTTCTTGAGTAAAGTTTTGCTGGATTAACCACTTGGGGAAATTAGTCGACTCGTGGTATTTCTATTAACACTCGTGGTGACTTTGGTGCCCCCACCCTTCCTTCCCTCCTTCTGCGTACATAAATAATTGGAATATGCTCCAACCTTTAATGTGTTTCGTTCGTACCAGTTCAGTAGTATCTGACCCCCAAAAAAACTCGTGAATCACAAAAATAAATAATACCTGCGATATTGCTCTCAAGCAGTAACAAAACCGTATACTTATTCGACCAATGGTTTCATTTTTGAATGAGTCCTGACACTACGTAGACTGCATCTATCAACCGACTCTAGGGCTGTGAATACTTTCGCTACCAATGAATCATATATGAGGCACATGTGTATTTTCGATCGTACAGCGTCTCTCAAGTGTGAGCGACATACTCCTTTACTTTTAAAGGCTCTTTGGTTCTTCCAGCTATGTGAGAAATTGGACCTGGTAGCTAATGGGGTGTGATCGAATTTAGTTTCCAGATAACTGGCGGGACGTTGGATTTTTAGGAGTCATGAATTAATGAATGAACCTTATGGCCATCGAAGTTACATCAATTAATGGGGTGGTAGTGAGGCTATTTAAGCATCATCGATTAATGAGACAGTACGGCTATTTAGGCATCTGGTAATGGGACTGTTGGGCTACTAAAGGATGAAACCTAAGGATTTTTAAGGTCAATGAATGGGTAGAACTTGAAGGCTTCAGAAATGAATGTAACCTTTGGTCCCTGAGGTGCCGTTGATTGAGGCAAGATGGTTGTGTTGACATGATGTGGAGAGTTATTTGGCAGACTCGATTGAGGTAACTCGTGGGTTATGAAGGCTACTGTGGTGCCGTGGCTCTCAGACTTGGGTGACTTTCAATGGACGAGTGTGTCAGCACGGTTGTTTTGTGGTTATTTTTATTTCTTATACACGACTGGTCGGTTCAAAGACACGTCCTTCTGAGATTTTACAATTTTCCTGCGACCGTCTCCAAAAAAAAAGTTCAGATCATTGGCGGCGTGAAATTGCACTCTGATCTATTCGTTATCTAGCAGTTATTCACTTGTCCTTCTTTGGATGTAAATATTAGGTACATTTTGATAGCTCCTACTTCATCTGTGAAGTTGACTTTTTTTAACTAAGTAAAAGATGATATTTTTCGTCATTTTATGACATAATTTCAGTTATAATTTGAGACCGTTCAATTTATTATTCTCTGTAAGGTTGCAGCTGTATCCGGCGAGACGCTGTGGTAGTTTTTGCTCTTGCCTGACTGAAATTCCGGTCTCCTTAATTAATGCGGTGTTTGGAATACCCCTTATGGGAGTCGGTGGGTGTACATCTCTAGTGGAGTATCGTGAGTGCGACGCACACTTCTATGAGGCCTCCGTGCCAGGAAGGCGAACACATAAGTGGATCGAAAATCTATTTTTTGTGGTACCTCTTTCTCTCATCCATTCCCTATTTTTAAAGCTGGGTGAATACGCACCATCGCTTCGTTTACATGGCGCAGTTGTCCTTTGGAATCGAAGGATGAAACGAACTATGCTTGCAAACTTAGAGCGGCGATTACTCAAAACCAGTTTTGGCGCCTTCGTTTGTCTGGCCCGGAGCGCCTCATATCTCCTCTTATGTTTTATCGTTTAGCAAACAGAAATTGGTTGTAAGAATCTATTACGTTTTCACTTACGTGAAGTTACCTTCTTCTTTCTCGTTTATTTAAGTTTGCACGGATGGTCTTGGTATCGTGTAAACTCCTGTATTTGTGGTTTCGATGGCGTTCTTCTTTTCATCCCTGAGACCCTAGCGTCGTCAACTAAGACGCGGTGTGATACAGGGATACTTTATATCTCGTATTGCTCGCTAGGGTAAACCAGATCCGTTGGTCGCCTTTGTTCCCGAAGTTGCCGCTAATCCGTGCTTCCTGCAGGCGAACACACAGGAGAACTCTCAAGGTTTCAAACTTTGTCGTGGAAATGATTAAATCGCAGCGGGCAGTGGTGTAGTCTCTTTCTCTTCTCTGGCTAGGAAATGTTGGCTTGTTTGTGCCCAACTCGAATTTTCAACTCTGAACGAGTTAACTTGTCAACTGTACAATTTAAAATAAAAAGCCCGTGGCACGAGTTTACTCGTCCTTCCTTCACTTCTCTAGGTACAAACTGACCTTTCTCGAATGTACTCAAATATCTCGAGCAAATCGTGCGTTTTCTGCCGAAACTTGATAGAGAAGAAGTTATAACAAAACACGAAAGCTTGAAGAAAATGTATCGTTTTTCGCCGTAGGGTATACTTTGTTTCGCGCTATTTTCCAAGATTGTGTTGACCTTCAAAACTAATTGATCATCTTCGTGTTATCACTCGACCTGATGTCCCCCTACGTCGTTGCTAGTAACGAGCAAGTTTTTAAGTATCTTAGTTCATTTAAATGTAAAATTAGTACTATTGTTAGTATTTAATCTATGTATTACAATAGCGTTGCATGTTAGGTATCATGTATAAAGTTCGGTATTAGTGAGGTAACTGCGGGAAAACTCTCAACCAGATCTACCTTCTGCGAATCCTTTCTTCTGTCAAGTTTAAGTGAAAATTCGTTCTCCGAAAATTAATTTTACGTGTATTAATTTAGTTGCACTTTATAGCTCGTTGTGTCTACGGAATTGAAATAGAATTTACCAGTTTAAAATTCAGTTGTGCTGATTGTCAGTCTTTGATTTGAAAGTTTCCTCTAACGCGCTGGCTATTCACACGTTCTCACGCTCTATTTAGTTGCTATTGCAGAAGACTCGCTTCCTGCTAGTTCGTTTAGTTTTGATGAGATAATAAACAATTAAAACTTATGTTCGAAATAGTTTTTCAGTTACTTTCCAGCGGTGGGTCCTCAGGTGTTAAAGTTCATGCTTGTAGAAATTCGTTTCGCAAGCGCACCACTAAAACCCCCTGGTGTAGCAATTGAATAGACCGTTGCCCTGTGCAACAATACATGCTAAGACCGTGGCGTTGCTTCAAGTGTCAGGAGTTTGGTCAGGAGGCGAAGACGTGTCGAACAGAGCGATGCATATGCGCAAATTGTTCACTGCAACAGCATGAGTTCTCTGCACCCGCCCAGCAAAGTGTACCCACTGCGAGAAGGAGCATCCGGATTGCTCGACCTCATGCTTCTATTACCAGCTGGAGTCAAGTTTTAGCTGCGCAAGCTGAGCTAAACCTCAGTTG
This sequence comes from Orchestia grillus, assembly GCA_014899125.1. Lineage (NCBI taxonomy): Eukaryota > Metazoa > Arthropoda > Malacostraca > Amphipoda > Talitridae > Orchestia > Orchestia grillus. Next base: position 18,599 of record VOMN01120550.1, read on the forward strand.
TGGAGAGGCGAAGCGCATTGTGACGGGGCATTGATAGGTTACCTCAGCTTTAGCTAGGCCTTCGTGACTTCTTTCGTGCCCACTTTGTCTCTTGCGATTTTCATACTTTCTTCGCTGATTATTCTTCATCTTTCCTTCCTCTCCTTTCTTATTAACCTGCTGTTTCTATGCGCAGAGAATTTTGTGTGGTAACACACCTGTGCATAGATTTTACGTTTTCTCAAGTCGTTACTAAATGGTCACTCCTTTTCGCTCTATTAAGATCGCGTTAGGCGTGGCTAAGGAACTTCAAACTAACTAAAAAATAAATAAGAAAAAATTGTGACGTGGCGCTACGTGACCCTTTGAATTTTATTCGCTGAGATCGCTCATCTCACAGAATGAAGATCAATATCCTCTCCACCGATTGTTGGTTCAGGCCTGAGGGAGCTTGTGTAGGTTGAGCATTTCGATCACCGGTCCAAACGGAAGCGAGCCGGGCTTCCACGTGGGACCAATGGACCGGGACCTAAAATGGTATTCAACCAACAAAGGATGGAAAGAAATGTGACTGGAGTGGCCGGGAGACAGAGACATGCCACAACCGGAAGACCGACCCATCAACGCGAGAGTCGGTAGTACATATGAACGGTGGCCCTGGGACTGCGCTAGAACGTGGCGTTGCCTCCAGATCTCCGCAACGTGGTGCAGCGCCATCCAAAATTATACGTAGGGACACCCAGACAAAGATCGCGAAGCGACAGCAGTCCTCTGGCCGTCATACTAGCGAGTACCTCAAATGAGAAAAATATATCGCCATATAAGAAACTAAGTATAAATCACTAACTAATTTTTGCAGTCTGTAGAGGAATTGTAGAGGTTACCGTCGCAATTATGATAACTTTGGAGATACATTACAACCGCTGCAACCGAATTGTGTCTTCCTTCAGCAGACAGTGCTGTGTAACTTCACTTCTATACCACCAGCCAACTTCAATATCGAAACTTTACGTCAGCGAAACCCTGTTCCTGGATCCGGTTTGGTAGTGTTGGTTAGATGGGATTCGGGTTAGAGCATTCTAACACTGAACACAGCACTGCAGGCTATAGAAGGGCATCTCAATGTCGGGCAGCTGATGCTGACTGTATGTTATGTAAGCTCTAAACGAAAAAATTAGTCATTTGCAACTAATTTAGTGTAAGACTTCCACACGAACGAACTACGGCAGCAATTATCAGCAACATCAAGTCTGCAAGTGTCTTAATGAACATCTGGTCGATTTTAAACCACTCTTGCCCCAACTGATGTTGTGCGGCCAGAGTACGAGGACGATCTCGACGTCTAAATCGTCGTTCTAGGTGGTCGCAGAAATTTTCTATCGGGCTTATGTCTGGGGACTTTGCTGACCAATTTTAATGTCTGACATACCGTAATTGACTGTCATGCCTATTAATGCTAATTTTAGCCTCATGCATCCGGCAGTTTTCATTCTCGATGGGAGCTCGAAAAACAATGGGTATCTAATTTTTGTCCAGGGAGCTTATGTATTAACGCCGAGGTGTTAAAATCTATTTGAATTCTCACCAAAGTCAAAACATATTACCCGCAGAAGCGTTAAAATTAATGTAGAGATCATTCATCCGTATCTACATTATGGCATAGAACTAGTAGAAACAAAACAAACGTACTCTACTCGACGAAAAAGAGCCAAGTCATTTGGAATATAATGCGCATACAAATGACTAATAAATGCTTGAAAATTCTTAACACGTTGACTCCGAAGTGGGTCATATATGGTACACGCGATCATCTAACCTAACCTAATGTAACCAAAGCACTATCATGTACAAATACAAATTTTCGAGTTTTCTTCAAATTTGTGTTCATCTTTCGAATAAGCTAGTTCTGATTAGAAAGAAAATTAATAGAGTAACCAAATTTGTGAAGCCAAAATCCTTCATTTTTAAATTCACAGTAGAGATATTTGTCGGCATGTAATTTTACTTGTGTGGAGAATCGGAGTCAACGTGTTAAGCTTCCTGATCTTCACAAATATTCCCTTTACACATTCATTTATGAAACTTCGAGTAACGCAGTCAATGAAAGCCTGAAACAATTAGTTTCTGCTCAAACTGGCCTTCATAAATACTTCTCAAGAACCGAAGCAAGTTTAAAATCCCTTACTCTTCCAAAACCAGATTTCAATTAGGTTTTCAATGCAACGGTATTAAACCTTGGAATTCATCGTCTTTCGTCATTTGTGAGAAAAGCACACTCAGAGCCCTCAAAACGAATCTTGAATCTTATTTCTTAACAAGATACTAAGGACATAACTTGTTAAATGGCAGTCTCATATCCTGATGCACTGTTGAAAAAAACTCATATTTATGTCAGTAAATTAATTCAGGGTACGTAATAGTCTCCATTGACTAGACATTCTTGAGTTTTGAATTTTAAATGTCTTCGCCCTTCAATAAATTTTTTACTTTATCAATCTTTCGTTCGACGAGAAATGGTGCATAAAGTTATTTATATGTATGTGTACTCATATCATCCGGTCCTCTACAACACCCTAGAGGTCATAGAGCTAATTCGGAAACACAAATTGCTATGCATAAAATATCGAATGTAACCAACTCCACGGACAAGAAATTAGTCGCCTACTATTTTTCGAGCTCCAGTTATTCATTACGTGCATTCGTCGGATTTCAAAGCTGTGAACGAAGTTTAGGTTGTGTGCAAGTACTGAACAGGACCTAATAGCAAGCCTCCAGACATGGACCAAAGATAAAATTTGCGGAACCACAAGTAAGACGTCAAGGCGATCGTTCATGTACTGCGGTCGCACTATCAGATCAATTGATTCAAAAGTGATTCAAAATCGACCAGGTGTAAATCAGGATATTTGCACTCAATGCTGCGTAGAGTGCCGTCATTGTTCGTGCTTGTATGGTCCTACATCATAGCAGTAGCAAGCGGCTAATTTTTTGTTCAAGGAGCTTATACGAGTATCTGCCCCCTGTGGATCCAATTATTGTGTCTGACTTAATAAATCTGTATAACTTGTTGCCTCGACACTTTCAAGTAAGTCGGCTGATGTTTGAGTAGCTTTTAGTAT
>VOMN01120553.1:2786-15142 GCA_014899125.1 Orchestia grillus
TTGAGCGAGACGTCGCCTGCCGTATTGAGCGAGACGTCGCCTGCCGTGTTGAGCGAGACTTCGCCTGTCATTTTGACCGAGACGTTGCCTGCCGTTTTGAACGAGACGTTGCCTGCTGTTTCAAGCAAGACGTCGCCTGCAGTTTCGAGCGAGACGTCGCCTGCCGTGTTGAACGAGTCGTCGCCTGTTGTTTTGAACGAGTCGTCGCCTGTTGTTTTGAACGAGACGTCGCCTGTCGTTTTGAACGAGACGTCGCCTGTCGTTTTGAACGAGACGTCGCCTGTCGTTTTGAACGAGACGTCGCCTGCCGTTTTGAACGAGACGTCGCCTGCCGTTTTGAACGAGACGTCGCCTGCCGTTTTGAACGAGACGTCGCCTGCCGTTTTGAACGAGACGTCGCCTGCCGTTTTGAACGAGACGTCGCCTGCCGTTTTGAACGAGACGTCGCCTGCCGTTTTGAACGAGACGTCGCCTGCCGTTTTGAACGAGACGTCGCCTGCCGTTTTGAACGAGACGTCGCCTGCCGTTTTGAACGAGACGTCGCCTGCCGTTTTGAACGAGACGTCGCCTGCCGTTTTGAACGAGACGTCGCCTGCCGTTTTGAACGAGACGTCGCCTGCCGTTTTGAACGAGACGTCGCCTGCCGTTTTGAACGAGACGTCGCCTGCCGTTTTGAACGAGACGTCGCCTGCCGTTTTGAACGAGACGTCGCCTGCCGTTTTGAACGAGACGTCGCCTGCCGTTTTGAACGAGACGTCGCCTGCCGTTTTGAACGAGACGTCGCCTGCCGTTTTGAACGAGACGTCGCCTGCCGTTTTGAACGAGACGTCGCCTGCCGTTTTGAACGAGACGTCGCCTGCCGTTTTGAACGAGACGTCGCCTTCCGTTTTGAACGAGACGTCGCCTTCCGTTTTGAACGAGACGTCGCCTGCCGTTTCGAGCGAGACGTTACCTGCTGACTGCATCGTTTCAGAACTAAGTGAGGAAATGAGGAAATCAATTCCTGTTAGAGCTTCACCCTGTTGTGAGGGCTGGAGGTCAACGTGTGGTGCTGCACCACAGGAGCGGCCAGATGGCAGCTTGGACACACTGGTCACCAGCTCAGATATCCCCAGGAAGCCACCAGGAGCTGTGTCTTGTGTCCAAAAAACTGCTTCTAATATCAGTAAGGGCCTGGGTGTGAGAGATGGGGAATTATTTGTCACTGATTACCAAACTTCTGTTCCTGATGAAGAGGAAACTGTCATCAGTGAAGAGAAGAATGGGAAGAAAAAGAGAAGTTGGCAATATTTTTGTTATCTTTGCCATTGGGGGGCAAATTCTCGCTCACACTTCATGGCCCACATGCATGGGAAGGAGCATGCCAACATGCATGCACCCGATGAACTCTTGGCAAAATCAGAACCTGTTTCTGGTGTAGTAGTTGATCCCGAAAATTGTGTTGAAGCAACTGTGGATTCTTTCCAGGAATCTCGGATGGCTTATCGGTATTTATCGCGGCCAGCCTCGAGCATTTCTCCCAATTTGACAGTTGGAACTGGTAGCCTGAAATCTGATTGTCCAACCAGATCTGCTACAACTGACCTGGCAAATTCTATCTCAATGAAAGAATCTCCTGTTACGTACCTTACTAGATCTTCACCTTCGGTATCTGTGCCAAAGTGTGCCCAGGAAGATTTCTTCTGCCCAGTATGTGATAACCCATGTCCTGAGAACCTTTTGTCTCACATTAGATCAAAAGGCCATAAAAATAGGGTGTGCGTCACTATACACACTGTGCAGTGGCTAAGGGCTCAGGAAGAATTCTTTAAGGAGGGCGGTGTGTGTCATGAATCATCCGTAGAGATCGGTCGAAATGTTGCTTCTGTGACAAATAATCGAGAAGAAGGTGCCGTGAGCCCCATTTCTTGCCAACAAACTGAATCGTTACCACTTAGTTCTATTCATTCGAGCTACTCTGATTTGAACTCTGGCTTTAATTCAGCTGACGAAGAAGGTGAGCATCTCCCAAGTATAATGGATGACCATGTTTTGTCGGATGATTCTTCGGAAAGGGAGGTGGATGTCAATGGTGTTCTTGAAGTAATCACAGTGCGGGCAACTGCTAATGATCTGCTCGCACAAACTGCATCGTCGGACAAATCAGCAGCTAAAAATGTCTTGGCTGAAAATCGAGGAGGAAAAAATACCTTTGCATCAAAACAAACGCAAGCAAAATCCCTCAAGCGTAAAGGCAAGCCTGGCAAAGCGGAAACTGATATTTTTCATTATAAGGTAAGGATGATTTGTTCATACTTTAAGAAGGGAAAGTTCGCACATCCCCTCATTGCACGGATTGTGGAGATAAAGTATTCATGCCATAGCTAGTACCGCTTACAATCCGGTAAGTATATTTGTCTTGTATTTTGTTGAGGAACATCACGAGTGTTTGTGGCAGCTTTTATGGGTGTTCCTCTTGCACCTGATAGCTAGGCTATCTCTCTTATACTTGCTATCTCATCTCTACATGAGCTGAGTGATAAGTAATTAATTAAAGTTACTTCGAAATTTAGTTCCTACCAAATATCGTCTGTTTTCTTTTCTTCTTTCTGTGCATTCTATCTTTTTCACCCTTTTTCTTTCAATTCTTATACCCATTCAATGATTCAGGCAAAAAATGATTACATTCAGCAACCTTCTACCCTTTCTATACAGACTAAAGAGCTCCGTATCACGTTTTTGTTTAGAATTGACCTTATTTGTTGGCATTCATACGCACATCTGACTGCACTCATATTCTTCGTTTTCAGCCCTCTTTTGTCTGTACTTCTCCCCTAACCCACTGTTTGTGTCCTATTTCCACCCATCAAAATATATATATTTTTAAATATCAAGTTCGGGCTTTTTAATCTCTTTATTCATTTTTTCATTTCCCAAGACTGTCACTCTCTCTCTGTGCTTCATTTCTTCTGTTCTATCTGATATTCCTCTTCTTACTTGTATCCTCATCTGGTCACTTTCTTTACTTCTGTTAGTCATACTTTGCCTCTTGTTTATTGTGTTTATTTCTCTCTGTTGCACTCAAAACGCAAAGGTCCCCTCGTCCTACCACCCATTCCTGAACAGCACTTCATTTTTGCGCTAGTGTGGCAAGCTGGTTTTTCTCTCACCGCCATTCATCAAGATTTGAAATGCTGCTTTTCTCTCGTATGAGAGGACATTGCATTGTAGACATTACTTTAGTAAATTACTTTCCTCTCAAATGCGAGTACACTGCACTGTAGATACTACTTTTGTAAATTACTTTCCTCCCGTATGAGAGTACACTGCACTGTAGACACTACTTTTGTAAATTACTCTCCCAGCTTCCAGCATTCCAAATTCACTGTCTGTAACTGACTCTCAATATTCTCTTGAAGCATAAATTTGTTCTCTCTCTCTTTCCTCAATGACTATCCTCTTTCAGTATTGGAACTAGTGAAAGTCAATTTCTTTTCCACAGTTTCTGCTTTTTTATGCATCGAATTTTGCCTCCACCTGAATTTGCTGAGCCCACTTATTCTGTCTCTCCCAACATGAAACTGGTGTCCCTTTTTGTCTTGATCAACACTATTATATCTAAATCTTGCTTCTTAAACAAATTAAAATTAACCATTCATTTTCAATTGGTATTTTTTACTCTCATGGCAGCCTGAAAGATGTTTTGTATCTGCGACACATTTGACTTCATCTCTGAATGTTAATACATTCCATTCTTTCTAAAATCCTAAGCACAATTGATCCACTTGCTTCACTTGCTTCAAAATATTCTCTTTTTTATTCATTTAATTCCAATTTGCTATTACATATACACATTACTCTGCAATGGTGATGAAAGTCTGCTCCCAAATATTTTTGAATGATATTGAAAGACAAGTATCTGAATATTTTCCTGTACTGTAGTTCCTGCTGCTGAGTACGGCTTAGTTTGCACATGGCCAAAATTTTGGTATTGCTTTGTATTGAGAACATTTTCTAATTTAAAAAAAATGATCTATTAATTCATTGCTTTCTTCCTAGTGAGTTTGATGTCTGGTTTAAAACCTTTTATTATCCCAAATACCAAATTTGATGCGCTCAGTATAATTACTGTTCCTTGTACTATGAGTGTTTGTTTAACGCTGGGATGGCAACCCCAAATCAAAGGTTATGTGAGGGAGAGACTCTTGGTCTTGAAACCATCTCACAAAAATGAGAGGCAAACTACGCAGTGTGAGAGACCTGAGGTTACCATTCCAGGGCTACAAAAATGCAGCTCACCAAGAGAAAATATTATCCAGTAGCTTTTTTTTTCACTAAATGTAGCCTTATAGGTACCTTCCAAGATGAAGTATGTATTTGTAATACAAAAAAATGTTTGTCAACTAGCAAATAATTCGGTGGAAGTAAATTATGTGATGGTTATGCACCATGGCGGATTTAAAATTTCTTAGAAACAGATCTTTGTACATGTTTTGATTCAGATTCTCTTGTTGCATTGCTACTACTATACTAGTGCACTTGTTTCTACTACTATTAATAATCAAAATTGATCAGAAACTACACTACTAAGCACTCCTCAAAACTTTTGAAATGTTTCTATCTCATCTTAACCTTCGTGTTACAACGAGGCACATTTCTGTGAGCAGCAGAGCAGCTCTGCGTTTTCTGCGATTGGCTGTGCTTTGCTGTGCTGCGGGTCAGGTGCGGCAGTGCGGGTCCTGAGGGGGCTGCAGTGCTGCTTCAAGTGAGCTGAGGCCTTCTGAAACGTTATTTATTGTCCTCTGTGTTGTAGGAGTGCCTGCAGGAGGTGCTTTGTTTCTTGTGAGTGGTCTGAGCTGATGGATTGTGGATTGTGTCAAGCTGTAGGCTGTCAAGACAGAAGATGAGGTTTGCTGGAATGCAAGATTGGCAGTCGCATGATTATTTGGCAGTCTTGGTCTTCATCACTACTTGTACCTAGTAATCCTGAACTTTCTTGTGTAATTTTTAATGATTAGCCTATATTTTCAAAGTTTATTGTGTATGAGGGGAATTAATATATAGGAGTGTTTTTAACATCTCTCACACACTCATCCTGAACTTTATTATTATTAATTACTGCCAAATCCAGACTTTATTATTACCTGTCCCTGGCAATACCAGACTTTATTATTACCTGTCCCTGGTAATACCAGACTTTATTATAACCTGTCCCTCGCCAAGTCTGGCCAATTGTTTTCCAAGAAATCTTCACCCAACACAAAAGAAATTGTATTGTAATGATCGACTTTAAAGTTGGTAATACTTAACAACAAACAGGTTGGGAACTGGGAAAACCGTTTCTGGTAATAGTTAGAAAATCTATCATGTTTTTAGGTATGTTTAATTATTTTAAATCACCTTGTTTGGTAAATACTAGGTCCAGGGTGACCACCAAAAATGTATACGGTAATTTAAAATGTTAATTTTATGTATTTATGATACCTCACAGTTTAATTACGATATATCCCTGTAGCTTTTATCCCTTGACAATGTAGCTGAATAAACATGAGGGAATTTTCAGTGGCAACAATTTTTGTGGCCACCCGGTATGCATTAGTGCAACACACATTACTAGTACAACGCACTCATCGCCTCATGCACCATTCATAAAACGCACACATTTGGAAAAGGAAAATACTCGAGGCACACACATGGAACTTTTATTGAACCCTTTGTGCCCTGAATCAATTTCTCGCATTAACCATCCCTTGTTTGTCTGGTGTTTGAGTAAATATTCTACTTAAACAAACGGGAATTGGTTAACTCTAACAGGTGCCTTATGCATCCCATTCATTACCCAATGGTGACAGGCGAACTTAAGCCCGTGAAAGTAATTTCAAAATAATGTAAAAGTTGGATTTGCATGTAACTTTAGATTCACAGTAGCACCCAAATCTCTTACGACCAAGTCATTTGGAGCTGAGACTGCATTTAGCGTTGTACGAAAAACTAGGTACCTGCAGCATAATGCGCATGTCCTATGAGACTGCATATAGTTTTATAAAAAACAGCAGTATTCTTATGAAACAAAACCATGTGGTCCTTTCGAACTATGAAGGTGTCAACTCTTTAATAGTGTTGACGTCTCATACGCAGGCAACTGGAAGCTCCTGAGACGGCTGTGAGTGTCATGTCCGACCGTGCGACTGCACAGGATTGTCTCTACCACCTCATGCACCACCACGCCCTGTACCGACTCGAAGCCATCATCGGCTACACCTTCCGAAGCAAAAGCTTCCTTCTGGCAGCCATCACGCATCCTTCCTTCAAGTCTAACAAGGTTATCCTTGTTCTGCTCTATGTTTAAGTAATAACTTGCCCTTCAATATGGGTATATGTGTGACTCAAGAGTTGATCGAAGAATGCTGAGAAAAGCAAAATTGTGTTGCATTTACAGTTGGGACTGGCGACCAGTACAGAGAAGTGAAGTATGACCAAGAGGTGTTCAAAGCATTAAGAAAGAAACTCTGATTTTTCAATACTCTTACATAGTTTTTTACAATTATTATTCGTTAAACGCATTTTTTGAGTCACCGCACATACTTGAAAAGGGTTTTTGTTCTCTTAAACACTTTTTATAATAGTGTGGTGGAAACGAAATCTTGGAAGGCTTGCCAAGTTTCGTTTGGCTGTAGAAACTGCGACGTAGCGAGGGAACCGCATTATCAATTTCCATTGGATATCTTTAAAGATCCCGATACACTGGAACCGCTATCCTACGAGGAATTACTATATAGAGGTATTTTCATTGACCTCTCCGTTCCATTTTCTGTACGACATCAGTGGGCTCTCCTGTCTTCTGCTGTGAACGTCTATGTTCTGTTCGAACTTTAGAACGTCCATTTTTGATTGGACTTGCCACTTTTTGTGCTATTTTGTTAAAACTTTGGACTTATCAGGTGTACTCTTAGTTTAGACCTCATGGAAAACACGAGCAGTTGTACAAGTAAGTTCCCATTCGTTTTCTACGTTCCAAGTCTTTGTGACGTGAAAATTTTTGAGCTGTCAGTTGAGTAGCCAAGGTGGCAGCTTCCTATAAAGTCAAAAAATCGTTCAATATAATTCAGTGACAGCTTCATACATGTAAAGCTGTTCTTCTACATATAGGCCTCAAGTAGTTCCCTATGTGGTCCAATCCTTCAAAATAACTAACCAATTGATTCTTACGTATAAAGCTGTTTTCTAATTAGCCTCGTGTGACGCCGTATATAATCAAATCCCCTTCAAACCACTCGAGCAATTGGTTCATGTTGTTGTCCTCCAATGAACCTCACGTAACACCGTTGTGTGGTCAGTGCACCGACTGCTATGACCGGCTGAGCTTCCTCGGCGCCGCCGTGCTGCAGCACCTCGCCACCCTCCTCTGCCTCTCGCCCAGATTCTGTTCCAAAGGTGGGTTTGTTGTGGGTGGGTGCACGTCTTGGTTGGTAGCCCTGTAGCTCAGGGGGGACGAAATGTCCGGGTTTATAGACCTATTCATGGGGTGATTCCTCATCAAAGCCCCCAGACATGAACCCACCTAGACACCACCTAGAACGGCCAGTTAGACGTTGAGAACATCGTCCGAGAGCTATGGCCGCACTACGAGATCAGTTGAAGCAAGAGTGGTTTAAAATCGACCGGTGTACATTAATGCACTTTAAGACTCGATGCCACGCAGAATTGCTGCCATTATTCGTGCTCGTGGAGGTCCTACTCAATATTAGTAGATCAGGTGACTAATTTTTTGTCTAGGGAATTTATTTTGGTATTAAGGCTACATTTAGTTTTGCACGAAAAATTAACTGCAACGTTATGTAAATATATATATCATAAGGCTGCATTTACCTTTTTTCAAACAGCTAGCAGCATCCTTATGAGACGTTATGGTTTTGGGTCCGTCAGACAGTAAAGAGTTGAGACGACTTACGTACTTCGTTTGTGCAGTCAAAAAGATAGTGAAGCGAGTGTGCAGCGATACATGGCTCTCCACTGCCTGCATCCATCACGCCCTGCCCTCCTTCCTGCTGCACGACTGTCCGCGTCTCACGGCCGCATTCGCCGTCCTCATGGGGGGAACAGGAGGTAACCACATCTTAGGGCTCAACGGGCGGGTCTGGTGTGGGAAATGTTCCTGTTTTTACATATCGCTGTTGCAAACTTTGTTGAAACTTATACAAATAGATCGATAGGTTAGTAAAAAACTTTACACAACATACGATCTCTGTTGAGTGAACCATGAAGTGTTGTGTCTGTCGCGGAAATTCTTTTTCAAGAATCTTGGTTTTTCTTGGATGAGATAGAACCCTGCTTCCTAGGCATATGTCGAAAAATCTCCGCCTGGTCATGGGCAGTTGTTCTAGCTATTCATTGTTTAAACAGATAAAGAAGATCCTGTTATTCTGTCCTATTAAAGTGTTTTTTTAGAGCAAATCCAGCCAACAAATTTGGGGCAGAAATAAAATTACGTGTTTTTCACAGTTTTTCAAAGAGGTGAACTAAAATGAATTGTTCCTCTAGACAGACGCTCGTTATTTTTTTCGCGAAGCTCTCTTGATGCTAAATTAACATATCCTTGAGTTGAACGTATCAATGTATTTTCATCGTTCATCGAAATGATCCTCACTATTGAGATACTGTCACAACCACGGGACACACTTGACCATGCAGAATATCAAACCGTGCAGTGTCGTGCAGCAACATCACGTTTTCTTTTCTTGACTTTGGCTTTTGACGAGACCGTTCACTGGTCGAAATTCTCACTGAAACAGAATCTGGTTAAAATTCAACTGCAGTTTGACCCTTTGCACCATTTGAAAAGCCGAATCCCTGTTCTTTGGGTCTCCTTCGTGTGCGTCTATAGTGAAATGGTCATGCCAGCACTGTAACAGCAAGAGCACTTGTACAATCGTGCTGGATACTCTATCACGTGCCCACGACTTCTGTCACCACAGGGTGTTGAAAATAAATGTTACCGCAGTTTAATCGTTCATTGTTTCCTTTTAGTATCCCAAGAGGAAGAAACCGAGAGCATTTAGACCTGGTGATCGAGGCGGTAGGTATTGGTTAAAAACCTTGTTCTTTGTAGTTTGAGCATCTATAGTAGGGAAATTATACCAGATTGAATGTTGGTGTAAACAACTTTTACCATATTTTTATGCAATTTTTATTTTTTAAATAATTAACATATTTTTATGATACTTAATAGTACGATGTTTCATATATTCTCCATGATCAATGGCATTGGGTATCACTTTTTAGCGACACGCTGTGTGATGGATAAAAGACTGTACCTAAACGTATCTGTTGATAAAAGTGTGGATATTTTGACTTGACCTATTGTCGTTTCCTTAGGCTGGAGTAATACGTCACCTCCAGGACCAACACCGAAGCCTGACTGCAGTGCCACAAAACCTCTCACGCAGGCTAAGGACTACGATCCCTTCGTTAAGCTAAATACAGAAGCTAGGAGTTATTCGAGGGCAGCGCTGGCTGCGCAGGTCCGAGCCCTGCTTGGTGCCGTGTACCTGGACTCGAAGTATTCTTGGGAAGCTGTTGGAGACGTCGCCTGCAATGTGCTGCCGCTGAAGGCTTTTTTTGCGGAGCTCTGACGCGCTGCCGGGCGGCTGGGACAGCTAGCAGGCGGGAGGTGCATGTCACTCGATTGGTTTGTGGGTCATGGAAACCGTTCTTGAAGCTGTGATGTTATGTTTGTGGTCCTTTTTTGGTGGCTATTGTGGTGCAGTTGAATATATTTTAAGATATACTCGACTTAAGTAGTACTTCTTGCGTTATAATTACAAAAGTGATGCTTTTTACGTCTTCATATTTACCATGGTGGTTCTTCGTAGCCTAGGTTCTGAATCGTAGTTCTTTTTCGTCGTACTTTCAATGGTGTTTCTTGCATCATATTTTCAGTCGGATTTCTTATGTGGTACTTCCTATGTTGTGTTCTCAAAGGTAGCAAGTGGTTTTCCTCTCCTAGGAGACTATAACACCAAATATCCTCGCACGAGATTCTACTCTTGAATTTTGTCTCACTTTACACCAGCTACGGACGCTTGTTCCTTGTTTTTTGTTTTAGGTCGTGAAAGTTTGAATGAGCAAAGCTGAATTTAACATTTCAGTGTAATTTTCTTAGTCATCACTCCAGCAGGACTTGCGTGTGAGATAAAATATTCTTCGAAAGTTGTACACTGTTTAGTTATTGAATAATATGAAATGTTTTTGTGTGTTGCCCACGAAATGAGAAAATCATGTGTGATATTTCATTTTTTGTTGTTATTCGTTTTAATATTTCAAGTTATATATTGTTTAATTTTTGTGTCATTATGTAGGCAATATTGTTTTGCCTAATTTTTTTTGCCACAGTGAAGCACTAGCATAAACGCTGCATTGTTTTTAATTTTGTTAGTGTAGGACTTGTTCGGTGCGTTTTTTTCGGAAGAAAATTTTTCACCCATTTTCATTTCTCAGGCTGTGCTACAATTACAAATTTATTTGATGCGTTGGGCATGTTTTTTGACTGTAGAACGTGTAAGCTCTACAACAACTGATTTCTGTTTTCGTAGATTCCACAGTTAGCGGCAGCACATAACTTTTTCTTTTTCTCTCTCTGTGTGCGGGTGTTGACGAGATTCCTGCATGCCTCAGCAGCGGTGTTGAAAGCGAGAGAAAATCCTGTGAGTTGTGAATATTTTCAGTATGCTTTTCCGGTGAATTTAAGTTAATTCAACCCTATGAAGACTACTGTCCAGAATTATGGACGTGAGGGAATGATAGTTGAGTCTTGGATTCTTTTTGCTTTTTTGAAGATTGTTGTAAATATGCATACAAATGCAGAAAATGCAAGCGACGTCTTTCGTAATACCTAGTTTATTTAAAACCATGTTGATCCTTCTGGGTTGAATAGTTGTTTCAATGCTGCTTGTTGAACTGCAAAATGTTATTGAGGGTTAGTATAGCCCCGTCTGCTTCTGATCGTTACACGTACACGGGTGACATTGGATCACCACCTTCCGACGAGACCTGCTCGCCTGAGGCGACCAAACTGTGCGCTCTATGCCTGGCGAGGAAGACAACTTGCTTTTGATGCTGGGAGTGCGTAATTTGTGCCCTGGGAATTTGCAATTTGTTCGCTTCTGAGTCCCGGTGGAAGCTTAGCGGGCGATGTCTGGAGTTGTATTGAAAATGTTCGTTTTAGGAAAGTATCTTGAGTTGCTTTTAGCGATGTGCTGTCTAAGCGGGCGATGTGGAGGTAATGTGAGGATCTGTGCTGAAAGTTTTCGTTGTAGTGAAGTACCTTGAGTTGCTGTAGGAAAAACACTTGGCAGGCAACTGCTGGGTTCAGATTTTGTTGAAGATATTCAAGTATAACGTTCTCATCTTCCGTAGCTTTAACTAAAAATATCGACGCCTATTTGCTTACGTGAACAAACGTTAAATGTACTGCATGCTTTGTTAATTAGTGTATGATTGGAAATGTGATTTCCGGAGCATAAATAAAATTCCAACTTCCTTTACCGTTTTATTGCTCATCTCTGGAAAACCTCGCCCTGGAATTTGAAATTAGCCAAACGTCATAGCTCCTCCGAAGTACATCGTCAAAATGGCAAAGAATATTTTAATCTTAGACACCGAGTTGCAACTTTGTTTACAGAGCACATACCATAACCTAACCGAAGAATAAAATATGAATACCATGTTCACCAAATTACTGCCATGTATTTTATCATCCAAAATATTTTCCCCTTTTTAGATTACATTTATTTACAATGCAATACTCAGTGTCCTATATACTACACTGCCTTATATCAGGGCGGCTTGTACGGATATTTTCCTGGGAAATACTGACAAAGAGGAAAAAAGAGAGCAACTAAGCAACAACAAGCTGTATTATTATACGTACAATCTGTAGAATGATTGCTTTGTCTGCGTGAAAAATTAGATAAAATACCTCAGAAAATGAGTGGACGATATTTTCGGACCAATGTACAGTTTTCGCGCACTTCTGGTTCATAAATATTATTTTCTATTACTCAGTAGGGACAATAGTAAAATAAAACAAATACATCAAACAGTCTTTCAGTCTCTGTTCCACGAAGCTCTGCTGCTTCTTTTCTCAAAAACGCGCCTGGCTAAAGATTATGAACATATTACGAGAAAGAGCGCTTCGTGAAAATGCAGAAATTTTCGCTGTCGGGGAGACCATTTGACTGAGAAAATACCAGACGCCGAAATGGAAATGAAGGGATTTACCCTGTATAGAGCGGATAGACTACAGGGCTTAAAGAACAGTGGAGTCTCTCTATTCGTCAGAAGTGAAATAGCATCCCGCGCAGTCGTCCTGACAGCTG